>NJET01000097.1:18634-75526 GCA_002591415.1 Ophiocordyceps australis | reverse complement strand
ATATAGGAATAGCCTAAATCCGTATAGTTTACGCTATATTTACATATCCTAATTAGGAAGTATATTTATTCTAGTGAATTGAATAAAATGTATAAATAGCCTTACTTTTTATTTTGCGCCGTGACTTCTAGGTATACCCTAGGCCAAAAAGATACCTCTAGTAAATTTACGGGGAAGGGATTTTACCCCGTAGTACTAAAAAAAATCAGGTGACTATACGATTAGCATTGTGTAACTATACGATTAGCAATACTCTTTGCAAAACTCTTAGATTGCGACTAGACGCCAAGTCGAGAGCCGAAACAAGTCATTATAAATCAAGATTTCACCATCTAGGGTAGTTTGCCCAATGCTAGCAGAGTTTACAATTAATAATCCAACAAGGCGTTTCACTTTGTCCGTTTAAATCTCGTACCCCGTCCTAATGCCAATAGGGCGTATAGCGGAATCATCGGATCCGCCGCCGTTTGTAATAGCATCTAGAATGAGCTGGCCTCGGGGCCTCGGGGCCTCGGGCACATATAGCTACAGGGGCAGTTATCATATCTCTAGCTCCTTGAGCATTTAAAGCAAGCCACAGCCTTTAACATTAAACCTGTTGCAACACTTTGCACCTTGACATTGTTTTGCATATTTCCATTGCAACTTCAAAAAAGCCTTTTTACGTCAACATGCCTTCCAATCAAGCTGCGTGGTTCGAGGCCTCTAAAGCACCCCTTGTTGTAAAGCCTGCTCCAGTACCAAAGCCGGAACCTGGAAGGGTCATTATACGCAATGCTGCGGTGGCTGTTGTATGTATCGATATTGGCACCAATTTTGCCTTGGTTTCTTACTAACATGGCACTCTAGAACCCGATAGACTGGAAAATTCAGTGCGGATATTGAACCGCCATGCCTACTTGTTGATGAGCTGCTAATATCGTGTAGGGACTTGCTGTCGGCATCATTGATCAAAAAGTTTCCCTTTATTCTAGGCCAGGACACTGCTGGAGTTATTGAACAGGTTGGACCCGACGTCAAGGGCTTTTCCAAGGGCCAGAGAGTGATTGCGTTGGTCCCACGTCTCCTTTTCATGTTGAGCTCTTTTTCTAATCGATGCCTTGATACAGACAATGCAGCAGCCTTGCTACGCAGGATCCCTCCATTTCAGCTTTCCAGCTGTATTCCAATGTTTCCACCGATATCATATCCGTCATTCCCGATACGCTCGCCTTCAAAGATGCCGTCGTCTTGCCCCTGGCCATATCGACCGCAGCGACTGCGCTGTACCAAGACAGCCACTTGGGTCTCCCGCTGCCCTCGATTCAAGACGCCAAGCCGGCGGGCAAGACAATACTCGTCTGGGGAGCATCGTCTTCAGTCGGCAGCATGGCTGTGCAGCTTGCCCACGCGTCTGGCGTCGACGTGGTTGCCACTGCGTCCCAGCACAACCACGACTTTGTCAAGTCTCTTGGCGTCAAGACGGTCCTCGATTACAAGTCGCCCACCATTATCGACGACTTGGTAAAGGTGCTCAAGGGGGGCAATCTAGCTGGAATAGTCGACTCCATATCTCACACGGATACATTCAAGTCTATTGCAGAGATTCGCAAACAACTCGGCTCATCGGTAAAGGTTGCTGGCGTTTTGCCATTGATGGAGGCGATTCCAGACTTTACTCCAACCACTGGTGCGTGTGGGGATTGCATTCTTGGCAACTGACTCGGTGGCTAACATGGTTGCATAGTCATGGCGACGACTATTTTCCACGATCCGAATGAGCACATTGGCGCTTACATTTGGGGCAAGTTTGTCCCCAAAACATTGGAAAGCGGGAAATTAAAGGCACTTCCCAAGAGTCAAGTTGTTGGTCGTGGACTTGAGTCGATTCAAAAGGGATTGGATGTGCAGAAGCAGGGAGTTTCGGCTAGCAAGGTGGTTATAGTGTTGGATGATTAAAAAGGCAATTATAAGGCTGACATGGGACATGGACATGAGTAATGCACGCATCATCTTTAAGTACGAGTTTTAGTTTTTAAAACGAAAAGAAGAGAAGAGAAGAGACGGCATCGATGCCATAAAAGTGACAAGTGTCAATGTTTGGCTAGTGCTAAATTATAATATATATGTAGTTGAATTAAGTTGGCCGTGGCACTCAAACTGAACAAGACAATCATCATGCCAGCCCCCTAGATCCTACCATCAACTCTCAGTACCGCGCCGCGCACTTTCCAAACTGCACCTCGATATGGGTAAGTTCATCCATGTTGCCTGGATTGGTCTTCAAGCTCTCCTTGGGATCCACCGGGCCATACATGTACCACCCGCTCATGGGCTCAGCACTCACGGCGGTTTGCGCCCGGTTAACGGTGCGGAAGACGCCAATGTTGCCCGCCAACAAGTAGGCAGTTTGCTGGCCTGGCAAGCCGGGGTAGTTTTCCAGCTTGACAGGCACCTTGGCGTAGCTGATGGGCAGCTGATCAATTTTGACAGCAACATACTTGACATTGCCGAGCCGGGAGCCTCCAGGAAGCCTCTCACGCTGCTCGGGCGTTACGAAAAGGTCGCCCTTGGGTTTCCAAAAGTAGAAGCCGGTAATCCAGCCATTGACACGTGTCGTGCCGCCGCAAATTGCGGTTTGCGTGCCAAGGACAATGTTGGACCAAAACTCCGTCGTGGCTGCAGATTTGGGCTCGTCCCAGGTGCGAACAAAACCTTCGAGGATGGGCTGTAGCACGCGGGCATACTCTGTCGGCTCGCTGCCAAACTCCCTGAGATGCTCCAGTTTGCCAAGCAGGTTGACCCAGTCCTGCCTCTCTCCCTTAAGCTTGATGGACGGGAGACCGCAGAGACTTGCGCCCGAGAAATCGAAAAAGGTTTGCATCAGGCCCATCATGTAAATGTTTGCAGTGAGGTCATCTTCAGGAGAGCTGGTGCTGAAGCCAGGCTTGACCCATTCGGCTAGCCAGTCCGTCTTAACCCGGTCCTTGAGGTTTCTAGCAAAGCTTTGTACAAGGGAATCCGAGGTAACATCTGGCTGGTAGTAAACCTTGATTTCTTCCTTGCCCTCGTGGTCGACAAAGAGGTTGCGGACCGTTTCGGCATTCTTGGTCATGTAAAAGTTTAGCTGGGCGAGAATCTCGAACCACACCTCGTCGGGACGCAGAGAGAGATGCTGGTGCTGGCTCCACGCCTCAATGACGCCACGCACAAAGCTCGACGACGAGGCATAGATTTGTTTCCTGTCAAAGGCTTGTGTGTGGATACTATCGTAGGACGAGTTGAGCAGGCGGGGGGTAACGCGAAGCCGGGGGGAGATTTCTTCGGGACAGCTCTTGCGGAAGAGCTCGTCGCCCGATTGCACGGCACGCGTCGTGTCAAGAGGGATGTAGTCGAGCTTCTTGTTGAGCCACAGAAACTGGGGCTTTGCTGCGGCGAGAGAGAGCAGCCCTGTAAGGGCAAGGACAATGGAACTGCGCATCTTGAAAGAATCAAAGACGAAGACAAGGTAGAAACAGCTGACACTGCACGAGTAGAGTATCAAAACTATGCTCTTGCCCAGGAACGTCAAGGGATTAAGTACTATTGAAAACCACGACGGAGCCATACACACAAAGTCATGTCCACAAACTGCAATTTCGACAACCGAGCTCTATGCCCATTCTACCGACGCACAGCCCTTTGATAGGGCAGGTCTGAGAAACCTTTTTTCATCAATAATGCATTGTCTTGGTTGCCAGGGACTGGGCATGCATTGCCCATCACTGTCATGACAAAGCGGAACTCGCAATCAAGAGACCCCAAGAGTTGTAATAGAAACTTTGCGCTGTAGTCACCACGTGCCTCGTGTTTTAGCTCCACGGTGGCCCTGCCTGCCCGTTCAACAACACCTCTCGGTCAACCGCCGTCATGCAGTGGGGCTCGCTTAACTCTTTGACTGGTTGCGGTTACGCGGCTTGACTCGCACAACTCCCAAAGTCACCTCGTACAGACCCCAGCCATTCGTCCAGTGTTGATCTAAACAAAGATAAAGTGTTGACATCGTAACAAGATGAAAACAGTCGAGTTTTTTCAAATGGCGTATATTCCCCATCTTGGTTGTCACTAACACGAGCCGGCTTTTAAAGACTTTGAAACAGACTTGTATCATCGACAATTATACAAAGACGCATCTCAGTTTACATCACCAAGCTTGGAATGCATCTCGATTCAACAACTATGCTTATCAAATCATGAGCCAAGAGTCTAAAAAAAGAAACCCTCCCTCCACAACCTCTTGGCCACGCCACTTGATCCTCTGGGACTTGGTTAAAAAAATAACGCATCTCAGCTAATACTTGTCCAGGCTTGCGCGTCCAAGCGCACGACGTCGTGTTGCCATTTTTCTCGGAGACAAAACATGGCCAGGTTAGCCTTGACCAGGCATGACAGATGGGTAAAAAAAAGTGGGAGGTCATTGTTTTTTTTATTTGGCCAAAAAAAAAAAGATGAAAACATGTGGCCGCTTGGTTCATTAGACTATTCTTCATGGTGCCGCGTTTGCACTTTTCCTCATCGAGCCATTTTACCTCATGGCCTTGACTCGGATGCCAATATTACAATACCGACTTTGTTTATGCTCTCCCGTTCATCTTGTCCATGCCACCGTCGTGCACCGCCACCCTTGTCCATGAAGGTGTCCTAAAATGCTGTGTTTTTATTACTCATGCAGGATATAGCAGCGTCGTGCATTCGCGTAGCATAGTTTACTTTAATATCGATAGCAAAACCCGTCGGTTCGTTATTTTCACAACATATGCGTCAACATGCGTAACCCTGGCTGACTTATTCGTGATTAATCCCTCGTCTTTTTAATAAAGGAAAAAGTCGAGCCAGCTCAGAACAAGGAGACGAGGACTCCTTCTTTTCCCCAGACGCTCGCTTTCGTCAAAGTCATTCTTTTCTTCATTCTTTTCAAGTACTAGCCAACATGGTTACCGTCAATCGCTTCGTCACCGCAGCTGTCCTGGCCTGTGCCTGGGGCGCTGCTGGAAAGGAATCCGAAAAGCCAGTAAAAGGCCTAGGCCTCGACAATGCAAGTCTTGCCCCCTTCATTGCTATACAAGTAAAAACAAAATAAAAAAAGAAGGACTAACACAGCCATGGTGTAGGGCAGCAATGGTGTCGCCAGCTCCGTCCACGGGCTTGTTCAGGCCGCCAACCCTGCGTTTCAAGTCAACGACGGCAGCTATCTCACCCGCCGACAGTCTGACGACGACGACCCGTTTGGAGAGTCTTCTGAAGACGAAGAGTCTGATGATGACCCGTTTGCAACGGGGAATGAAGCCCCGCGGCCTCCCTCGAGGCCTAACCCAGTGGCAGAGGCCCCCAAGGAAGACAAGCCTAAGGAGGAAGAAAGGCCCAAGGGACAGTCTGCCTTTTTCCCTTCGACGGGAAATTCACAGCCCACGACTCCCGAGGAGGAAGACAAGCCTAAGGAGGAAGAAAAGCCCAAGGGACAGTCTGCCTTTTTCCCTGCGACGGGAAATTCGCAGCCCGCCACTCCCGAGGATGAAGAAAAGCCTAAAGAGGAAGAAAAGCCCGAGGAAGAGTCCGCCTTTACTTCGATAGGAAACTCCCAGTCCGCGACTCCTGAGGAAGAAAAGCCCAAGGAGGAAGAAAAGCCTAAGGAAGAGTCTGCCTTTACTTCGATAGGAAACTCCCAGCCCGTGACTCCTAAGGAAGAAAAGCCTAAAGAGGAAGAAAAGCCCAAGGAGGAAGAAAAGCCCAAGGAAGAGTCTGCCTTTACTTCGGTAGGAAACTCCCAGCCCGCGACTCCTAAGGAAGAAAAGCCTAAAGAGGAAGAAAAGCCCAAGGAGGAAGAAAAGCCTAAGGAAGAGTCTGCCTTTACTTCGGTAGGAAACTCCCAGCCCGCGACTCCTCAGGATGAAGAGAAGCCCAAGGAGGAAGAAAAGCCCAAGGAAGAGTCTGCCTTTACTTCGGTAGGAAACTCCCAGTCCGCTAGCTCCTCGGAGCCTAAGGAAGAAGAAGCTCCCAAGAAAGAGGAGATGCCTACGAATTCTAAGGAGGAAGAGCCTACGACTTCTAAGGAGGAAGAGCCTACGACTTCCAAGGAAGAGGAGAAGTCTACGACTCCCAAGGAAGAGGAGAAGTCTACGACTCCCAAGGAAGAGGAGGAGCCTGCGACTTCTAAGGAGGAAGAGCCTACGACTTCCAAGGAAGAGGAGGAGTCTACGACTCCCAAGGAAGAAGAGGAGCCTGCGACTTCTAAGGAGGAAGAGCCTACGACTTCCAAGGAAGAGGAGGAGTCTACGACTCCCAAGGAAGAGGAGGAGCCTGCCACTTCTGAGGAGGAAGAGCCTACGACTCCTAAGGAGGAAGAGCCTACGACTTCCAAGGAAGAGGAGAAGCCTGCCACTTCCTCCAAGCCGGCCGAGCTTCCCAAGCCCGTCACGCTGTCAAAGTCAATCAGGGTTTTGGAGCCCACCTCCAAGTCCAGCCAGTCTGCCCAGCCAGCCGCCACCTCTAGCCTCGGCAAGACGTCCCAGGCAGCAGCAGCCACAAGCTCCGTCAAGAGCATCCCCACCAGCAGCTTCAAGACGCTCGCTGCTACTGCGGATGACAAGGTTGGCGAGAATGGCGCAAAAACCACGCCCGCCTCTTCCAACGACATGGCGACTGTTGTGGTTGACAGCGTAATGAGCAAAGTGACTGGCTGCCCTGCCTCGACGAGCTGCGCCGGCGACGTCTACACCACCAAGACTGTTCCAGTATACACTGTTATTTGCCCACAAGACATGCTGGATGTCTTTATCAAGCCCACGGCCGCCCCCGACGCAAGTGGCAGTGACAAGCCCAACGCTTCTTCTCCCGACGCTTCTTCCCCTCAGCCTGCCGCCGTCCCTGGCACCGCTGGCAAGGACGTGTCGCAGATTAACATTAGCGCCACTGTCATCATTATTTACACCGTCACGAGCTGCCCCCAGGCCAACGGACAGTGCGCACTTGGTAGCACCATGACCAAGGAGGTGCCTGTAAACTACCGCCCTGCCGAGAAGAAGGATCTTACAATCACGCTCGAGTATAGCGAGGGCTGCGTCAATATTTCCGACGTGGCCAAGATTGAGTCGTCGTCTGGCAACAACACGGTTTCCAGCAACGAGCCCGGACCTGACAATGTCAACCAGCCTCGTCCTGCTGGCCAAACGACTCCTGCGGGTGGCGAGGGTTTGGATAACGGCTCTGGTGCCCCCTCTGGACCCCAGGGAGATGCTACCGCTGACAATGATGAGCCTTGCCCTACCTGCACTGGCTCTGGCAACACGAGCTCGGACAATGTATCCCAAGGAGACGCCACCATCAATAAGCCTTGCCCTACTTGCACTGGCACTGGCAACACGGGCTCAGACAATGCATCTCAAGGAGACGCCAACCCCAACACCCAGCCCCATGATAGCCCCAAGACTCCCACGGGTCCCAAGAGCTCAGACACTGAATCCCAGGGCGACGCGTCCATTCCTGCTTCCCCCGCCGTCAAGACGTCTGGAACTGGCCGCTCGGGCACTCTCAAGTGCATGCGCGCCAGGGCGGTTTCCAATGCTGGCGCTTAATTCATGTAATATCAGCAATATTTTCTTTTTTTTGTAGACACAACCAAGATTCTTACTCTTCTTCTATTGAAATATTAAATGTTTAGAATTTTTTAAATTTGAATAATAGTAGTAACATGACATGCGCGACGCGACGGGCTTTAAAAATCCTCCAATTCACGCTTACAAAGCATAATCGCAGCTTCTTCCTCCTACAATGGCACCAGACTGGAAGGCCTCGCTCTCGGTCCTCGACCGCTACGACACTATTCGCAGCATGTAAGAAGACCTATCTTTTCCTCTTTCCATTCCATCACCAAACTCACCCTTTTCCCCAGTCAAGCCGCAGACGCCATCGCCATTGAGCAACACGCCTACCAATCCGCCTCTACGCTCGCAAGCCTCACCTCAACCCAACACCACAACCACAATTGCTAACCCTATATTCCCTTGTAGGACGAATACAAGCAAATATGCAGCTCCGCCGACCGCACCCCCGCCACACCTGCTGTGCCGCCGCCCGCGCAACAAGGCATCCGCATCGGTCCCTACAGCGACTGCGTCCCCATTGCCGACGGCGTCACCTCCCAAGTCTACCGCTGCGAGACAACGGCTCTCAAAGTCATTGTCCACCGCGCCGCAAACATTGCGCCTCATAATCCCCAGCGCGAAGTCCAAATCCTCCGCCGTCTTTGTCCGCCATGCGTGCCGCTCCTCGACGCCTTTCGGGATGATGAGCAGCGCCTCGTTCTCGCTTTTCCATACTTTCCCCTCACCCTCCAAGACGTCTTGTCTTTGCACGACTCGATCTCCCCAAAACAACGACGCAACATCTTCAATGACGTGCTCCGTGCTCTGCAAAGCATCCACAGTCTCGGCATCATACATCGCGACATGAAGCCCTCTGCCGTTCTTCTCGCCTCCCCCAATGGCCCAGCCTTGCTCTCCGACTTTGGCACCGCGTGGCACCCCGACCTCTCCGCCGCCCATGAGCCTCCATCAAACAAGATTCTCGACATTGGCACCGGGCCCTACCGCGCGCCTGAAGTCCTCTTTGCCCATCGCGCCTACGGGCCTCCTGTCGATATGTGGTCTCTGGGCGTCATGCTCTCGGAAGCATCTCGCGCTACGCCTCCCCCCACGCCCGTCTTTGAGTCGCGTTCTGTCGATGAGGACGGAAACCAGCTCGGCTTGATTCTCAGCATCTTCAAGACGCTTGGCACGCCAACGCCACAAACGTGGCCCGAGGCACTGCACTTTACCGTCTCCCCGTTTGAGCTGTGGACCGTCTTCCCGCAGCGGCCGTGGGACCAGATACTCCCCGACGTGGAGCCAACCTGGAGAGACTTGATTGCTGCCTTGATTCGCTTTGATTCACGCAGAGCGACAGCTTCAGCCGTTCGTAGCCATATGCCACCCTACCATCATGTGTGCTGCTTGCTAACCGACTAGACTTAGGCGCTGGAATTTCCATGCTTGGCACAAGACAAAGACAAAGACTAAAGAGAGACGGTCTACCATTGTCGACTACATGACGATGCTATAAACTCTTCTCTTTTCCATTTTCTCCATTTTATTCAGCGTGCCTGAAGAGCCTCTCACATCTCGGGGGCCCCATGTCTCCTCTTGACCGTGTCCGCGCCCAGGTAATCAATCGGATTCCGGCACAGCGGACACGTGTTTTGGCTGCTCGTCGTAAACCATTTATACAAGCACGAGCGGTGAAACGAGTTTTTGCACGTTGTGCATCGCTTGTCGGGCATGCGCCGATCGGCCGAGATGATGCTGTAGCAAATGGCGCACTCGCCCTGGCCCCGCATCGCACCCGCCACGTTGCGCCTAAAGGCGAGCAAGCCATCAATGATGCTGCCCCCTGAAAAGGCAATGACGCCTTGTGTCGCAAGCACCCAGCTCTGCCACTTGCGCTCCGACACGGCCACGCGCCGCACTCCAGTCACCGACACGCCCTCGAGCGGATACGTGGGCGGCAGAGCAATGGCAATTGTTGCCTGCAGCTCGTCCACTTCGTACCCGGCCGTCACCTCGCGCGCTGTCCGTAGCACCTTGATCTGCAGTGGCTGCTCGCCCTCGCTCTGCTCCTGGCTGTCTGCCCACTGCTCCACGTCGTCGAGCGTGTCGGCAATGATTAGTGGTGAGAAATACTTTTGCGTCCATGCCTCGACAGCAATGCGCGTCTGCTTTGAGCGGCAATTCATAAACCACGCCTTGAAGAGCCCAGGCGTGAATTTGACCACGAGGTAAAAGACGTGCACTAGCAGCCAGTGCATGCCTTGTTCCGCAGTCTCGGCCTCGGCCATGTCTACATCCCAATGCCGAATCTGCTGCGGACCGAGCTTTTCCTTGTCGAGATTGAGCGGGTGCGCAGCCGAGTGGCCCAAGACATCAAACAAAAAGTCAAGCAGAGGCGTCATGTAGCCTTGCTCCTTTATCTGTTCTGTGAAATCGCTGCGCACTTTGAAAGACGAGGCGTCAAAGGCGTCGAATAGCAACTTCCATGCCAGGAGATAGCAGCGCACACTGCATGGAAATAGCGCGAGATCCTCATCCGAGAACTTGTCCAATGTCGGCGCCTCGAGCAGTAGTGAAATCAGTTCGCCCGGTAACCTGGCCTCTGCATCATGCCGTTAGTATTTATACAATGCCTAGATCCTTTTGCCAAAGCCACTTACCCCTCTTGTCCAGAAGCACATTGACGGATTCCTGCTGTTGCTGCTCTGCTATCTTTTTGTGCAGCATGCTAAAAGCCGCCGTCTGCACTTCATGCGACTTGGACCCCACAAGCGGAAATAGTTCTTCTGGCTCGGGGATTCGTGAAACGCGAATCTTGTCAATTTCTCGACACAACATGGAATCCACCATTTTCAACGGCTGCGACACCTTATTGCGAGGCAACTTGAGTAGCTCCATCAATCTTTTCGACTTTTCCGCGTCAAATTCTTTCAAGGCGTCCTGCAAATCGTCATTTGGCTCTTCAACTGTTTCCAACGTAATCAATAGCTTGAGTGAAGCATGAATAATGGGAAGCGATTCTGCAAGCGCCAAACTGCCAGCACCTTGCCACAAGCTGGCGCAAAAGTCCAGCGTCATCTCCCAATAGGACCCGTAGACGTCCTTCATCCACGGAAGCAGTTGCGTCAATGTTCGACACATTGAGGCTCTCAAATTGGCATCCAGCTTGTCGGCACTGTCCATCCAAGATGTAATCTGCTTCACGGCAAATACAACTCGGTTATTCGCAACCGGACAGCGTTTCGAATGATATACTTGAGCGCAGAGCGTCAAGAGATCCAACGTTGCCAGTGTGTTCTCTTGTCCGGGGACCGCGGCAGCTGTGTCGCTCACCAGCCGGTTGCAAAAGTTGGAGATATCCTTGGACGCCGAGAGCCTCTCACCAAAGCCTGCAACAAGCCCAGCCGCAGCCAAAATAGTATTAGGCTTCGTTTTGAGCACCTCTTGCTGGACAAGAAGGCTCTCCAGTTGGTGCGCGCAGCTTGTCTCGGCCAAAGCCTCCAGAAGTCCGGCCAGTGCTTCTGCGCTGTGCGCACCGCCAACAGTCAATTGTGAGGCCTCTTTCATCATTACTTTGGCGACTTCATGCAAAACGCCAAACGCCTTTTTGTCTTCATCAGTCAGTGGTCGAGACGCCGATTGAATGAGGGTATAGAGTAGTCTATTGTACGACTCAATCAGCTCTTGAGCTTCTGACATGGCGGTGTCTTGATCCAGCGACGTCCACAATCCATCGTCGTCGGAGCACATTATCTGGTTCGAAGCAAGTCGACAAGAAATGCCGATCAAATATAACAATTGGGCATGGCGCTGTTGCGAAACATTGATATCCTGCAACGCTTCATTCAAAAGCTGACTAGTATAGAGAGCCATCCGCGTGGCAATAGAGCGTCCCTTGCGATCCCTCGGCAGGTTTCGAAATGATTGAGTGTCAGAGCCCGACTTTGCCAGCAGGATGACGCCACCAATACGACTTGTAATAGACAAGGACGGGTTAATAGGGCGCTCCATGAAATGTAAAAGCTGAGACGTCCAGATATCGGTATTGGGAAAGATTTGTTCCCATGATGCGCCGGTCTCGGTTGCGTTCATGGCAAGGTCCACCATGGTTCCTATTCTGCAAGATGTCAGCTGAATTCTTGCTCTCAGGTCAATACAGAACTTACTCTAGTGATTGGGAGGTGGCTTGCTCGAGATTTGACCTCAATATGCCAACTACTGATGACAAGTCTTGTTGTTCGCCGTCGAGAATTGATCGTATTGATGCCGCCTTGGCTGACGTGGCGTCTTCCGCAATTTCTGATGTTGCTAGCAATTGAGCCAGCAGATCTGTGCGCAGACTGTCTTTTAGTGAGAATAGCTCCGCATGTGTCCTAATAAGAGCCTCTAAAAGCTCCAAAATGACATCAGTATTTTCAGGCTGACTTCCCAAGAGTTTGACCAAGAGGGCAGACAATTGGTGACGTGATGTCATGTGCAGAGCCTTGTGTAATATGGCTGTCATGAGCAATTCCTTGGCACTTGCTTGCTCGTCTGTTTCCGTCGAGGTGTTTGCTACCTGGAATTCAGCAAGCAGGAGCTCCTGGACTCCAGAAGACTGTTGAGCAATGAATGCGATCCGCGGTTTTGATACGAGATCTACTAATGCCTTATTCCGTAGCGACGGAGGGAGAGCCAATGCACCTTCTATCCAGGCATCGCAAATAGCTTCGTTGTCATCCGCGAGCTCCGAGATCACGCTCATGTTGACCACACAAGACAAAAGGGGCTCCCAGGAAGGTGATTGGAATAGGCCCTCGGGATCCTGCGCAACGCCAAGCAAGAAATTAACAACCGTTTTGCGACTCTTGCCTATGAATAAATGGGGCGATGTGTCCATGGCATACTCCAAGACTTGAGCGGCGCCGAAAGGTTTCAAATTGCAACTTTTGAGGAGCGAGATTGAGTGTTCGACAACTTTGATCGAAGGCTCAAGGCTGGGATCAGTCATGGAGCTTGCCACATCTTGGAGCTTGCAATGAAGATTTCCCACCACACCAAACCAATGGTGTCCTTGTTTGCCAATTTTGGTCTGTAAATCTTGAAGCTTTTCGGAAACTTCAGGAAAAGAGGCCGATATATTCGTACAAAACAAGGTGCCCATGCGTGTCCATTCATCACACAGAGCTTCTGAAATGTGAGGGGAGGATTGCATTAGAGCGAGGTGAATATCCGCAATAACTGATTGGGCAATGGTATCCTGAGGTTGCAATTCTAGGCTGTCCGTAATAGGAAAAAGGAGTTGTTGTATGAGCGGAAACAAACGATCCTTTGCCAGGCTAAGGTGGTCTTGCGCTGGAAGAGCAGCAAGACAGCGCCTCACTGTGCTGGTGTAGCATTTCCAGGCAGACGGTGCATCCGAGCGAGTTTGGTCACGGCTAGTAGCGCCAGTTTGTAGAGATTTTAATAGAGAAGATGATGATTCAAGGGTCAAAAGATCTGTAGGTAGGCAAGAGAGCAACTGGCTCAGGCCCTGCCAAAATGCAGGCGGATCTCCCTGAGGACCCCTGGCAATGAATGCCTGCAATCGATTAAATGACGACTTCTTATCATTGGAGCTCGTTGTCCAAATGTCGGGCTTGTGCGTTGTGAGACTTATCAACGCATCGAGATAGTCTCGTACAGATCCCGTCTGGTTTGTCTTGAGGCCGCCAGTGATGAAGGCTTGTCTTGCGTGGGAGGTCTCGGCATAAGGCAGATGACGCCCGAGGCATGCCACCAGCAACTGAGATGCGGCCCTTCTGACGTGCGAGTCCTTGAATGTGACGCTCTTCCACACGACATCCTCGGCAAAGAATGCATCAAACTTGTCGCGTGCCAGTTTAACACTTTCTTCGTCTCTATTGAGCAGGCCGAGGACGAGAGAGAGGCTGGCAGCAATGACTCGAAAGTACTTGGCTTCGGCATCCTCGAAAGTGGTTGACCTCTCATCACTCAAGGTGTCTTGGGTTTCTTGGACAGCCTGGGTGGCAAAGTCGAGAATCTGTGACCGACACTTGACCCAGAAGGCCGACATTTTTTCTGGGGAGCTGAGCAAGGACGACAGTCCATTCCTGGCTGCTCGTGCCACTACTCTGTCGCGATCATAGAGCCCAGCCAGCCATGCGCCTACAATCTTGGGAATGTGCCGTTCCATGCGCTTGCGGGCCGTCTTGACCAACTCGAATTGCAGGGTGTGGGATAATTCTCGAACTCGGCGCGAGTTGTCAATCGACGTGCGCGGGTACAGCTGGGCCTAGCAGACGGTTAGAATTGGCATGGGCTAGCTAGAGGTCTAGAGCTTACCCAGACGTCGAGAAGGGCCTCATCCACGCTGGCCACTTCATCTTGGGCGTGAGTCTGAACATGCTGCAGCAAATCCTCTAGAGCCTTTGTCTTGGTGATGCTGTCCTTTTTGTTCAGGTTTTTGAGAGACACGACGACGTGGGGATCTGAAACGGCATTCAAGGACGGCGGCTCAGTCAGGTAGGACAGAGGGCTGCTAGAAGCGCTGCCAAACGCGGCAGCACCTACAGCGAGTCTCGACGCAGCACCTTTGCCCGACTGGGCGCGGTCCATAATGGTCGTCACGATGTCCCGAGAGAGGTGTTTCTTGACGAAGCAATAGCTCCAAGGTGGCGGCAAAAGGTATACACTGCGATCTTTTACTATGCCACAGGCACTCTAGTCACTATGACACCGGGGTAGCGCCTAAACAGGCATGGCAAACCTGGACGTCACGTGTGCCTGCTGAGCCTAATAATCTTGCCAGACCCGTCATCACCACGCGGCGATCAAAGCAACATCGAGTCAAGACCGCCACATCTGTTTCGCGTCTCGCTCATCTCATAGCCGCTTGCGCCATGTTGCATCGCTGAGGAGCGCCTCCACGCCCTTCTGCACTCTCCGCCATGCGCGCCCTGGTCTGCTAGCTGCACGACATTGTTCAGCATTCATAGTACATGCCCATCGCGTCGCCCACAATGGAAGTGTCAAGGGCCGAGTATCCCGGCATGCTGGTAAGCCTCATACCGCGCCCCGTTAGCTCATCTAACGCTCCGTCGCTAACTGCTGCGCTTGTGTCTTGTCCCTTCGAGCAGGCTCATTTGCAGCCAGGCTCCGCCGTCCATATACTCAACGACAGGATAAAACGCATTAACAAGATTAATATCGAAATTGCAGACTGGCTTCAGGTATAGCCCTGACTGAGCCCTGTTTGAATCTTAGCGGGCGTCTGACATGCGCCAAAATCAGGAACGACGCCGGGTCGAGGAGCAGTATGCTTTAGGCTTGCGCAAACTTGCCCAATTTCGGGCCCCCAATTCTGCATCAGAACTCGGGTGCGCTTTCTTTCCCTCCTAAGCACTGGCAAGACTCTGGGAGTTGCTGACGCGAGCTCTTCTGAGCATACAGAGTGTTTGAGTCTCCTTGGGCTAGAGTAATCGAGTCGGTCAAACGCATGGCACAATCCCATCACATTCTCGCCGAGCGCATCGAAGTAGACGTCGAGCATCAGCTGCGCGCGTATCAACAGCGACACGACTATCAAAACATGCAGAACATCTCCCTCAACCTCGCCTCAATGGCTAAGGACCTTGAGGAGGCGCAGGAGAGGTCGGAAAAACTGGGCAGAAAGGGCGCCAGGGCGAGCGGACAAAAGCTGGATGCCGCAACTTCAAAGCTAGAGTCGGCAACGCAGCAGTGGGAATCGCAGGCCCCCTTCATCTTCGAGACCCTACAAGCACTAGACGAGTCTCGCATCAACCAGCTACGTGACCTGCTGACGCAATACCAGACTCTCGAGACGGATCAGGCGCAACGGACACAGGACAATGTTGTTGAAACGCTGGCAGCCATGCTCGAGATTTCGACAGAAAGAGAAATCCAGTTATTTTCGCAGCGGACAACCAGTGGCAAGCCTGTGACTTCTGCGAGAATGCTCATGAGACGCCCGTCTACCGCTGTCGCTGGGCCAGAGGGTGCTGCGATACCGACCCAGCCAGTTCCATCTGCAACTTTTCCAATTGGTTCCGCAGCAAATGCGACGGCCCCAACACTGGCTCAACAGGCAACGAACCCTACAGCTTTGACTGAAGATGATACCGCCAGCGAAAACAACTCGACACCGGCAGATTCAAAGTCAGGTAGGATTGCACTCCCCACTCCATTGGGCCATGCTCCATTATCTCACAGGCTTGAAGAATCCAAATTGCGGCGCCTCGGAACCATGTTTAGCAATCGGCGGCGACAAAGCATCGCTGGGTTTGGTTCGTTTGCCACTTCCAAGCACACTCCCTCTCCCTTTGGGCGCTTGGGTAGTAGCCACGGTCGCAACATATCGCCCCGACCGTCGTCGAGCAATCTCCACCAAGACTCGGCTCGCCTCTCGTCTCTCGCTGAGGCACCCGACCAGCCCAACGCACACGATGCCACGGGGCGCCAGCCTGACCCTGGGGGCGCCAATGGTGTTCTGGCCCGCAGCCACTCATCTGCCTCTGCTACACACCGCAACGGAACTCGCCTCGGCGATGCAACCAATGCCACCCCTCCTCTAGGCCCACCTGCAGCACCGCCGGCCGACGCAGCGCCCGCCTTGAGCCAGGACTCGGAAGGCTTCACGATACGCGCACCCATGAACGATCCCATCTCCGAGGCCCAGCGCGAAGCTGCGAGTGACGAGGCCGACCAGCTCTTCAAGCTCAATATCAAGAATAACCCAGTAGAAGAGGAAGACCCCGAGGCGAAGCAAGCCGCACTGTCCAGCGTAGCAAATACACTCAAGATGGGTCCAGCGACGCGTCGCTCCAGCACGTTGCGAGGTCGCCGCGACCTGCGCAATACTATTTACGCACCTGCACCGAATTCTAGTATACCCGAGAGCTTCCCAAGCAGCGCTATTCCATCTCTTGCTGGCTCTCCCCCAGCGACGTCTTCTTCCTTTTCAAAGCCCCCAGCAATCGCCGCACTGGCTTCCGAGGCTAGCGCGACGGGAACGTCTGATACGCAATCCGTTCGATCGGGCAACTCGTTGGGCAGTCTAGTTCATGCCAAGCATCCCGATCTTGCGGGCCCTGGCCTCAACGTGTCGGTCATTGAGAGTGTTTCCGCCATGTTTGAGGATGGCCAGGCCACACACCTTTCGATTGGAGGGGAAATTGCCTTTTCAAACAATTCATCTAATAGCACCAAGAGTAAGCAAGATGCTCCATTGATAAGCGTCTATAGTCTTTAGTGTCGTTGACGTGGTTTAGGTCATGAGATGATTCGCATCAATAATTTTTCAAGGCTGGAGCGCATCAGTCCCAATCGCATATTCGTTCACAATGCTTCTCCAGACCAGCCAGATCAATTCTCACTGGATGTTTCTCATCTTTCAAAGACGACGATTGGTTTTTCATACCGTTTACTTGCAGATGACGCCCACGAGTCGGCTGCGCTCGTGCAGCATGCGCCGCTGCTTCTCAAGCCAGTTTGGAAGCCACAGGGCGATAAGCTTGGTCTTTTGCTACAATACCGGCTCAATCCGGCAGCCACGGCCTTCACGTCGCCCGTGACGCTGCACAACGTTGTGTTTATCGTGACGTATGAAGGACGGGCAAGCGGCGCTCAAACAAAGCCCAGTGGCACGCATTTGAAGGATAAACATATTGTCTACTGGCGCCTGGGCGATGTAGAGCTCACGCCTGACACGCAGAAGCTGGTTTGTCGCATCGTCGGATTAGAAGGCGTGGCGCCTCTGCCGGGTCATGTCGAGGCAAGATGGGAGTACGCGGCTCCTGGAAACGAGGCTCTTGGCAGTGGCATTTCCATTTCGAAACTCGCAGATGACAAAGGCAAGGCCATCGAGGCAACCGAGGACGATCCATTTGCAGACGAAAGCGTCAATCAGAGCTGGTTGGACGTTCCGCTTCAACGAAAATTAGTAAGTGGCAAGTATGAGGCCAAGTGAGCATGACGCATCGCCCTCAGCCACATATATCCGATGTATTTCGCTTTTTTTTTCTTTGCCTCTCTTTGAAGCTACATGGCCCTCACTCTTCTACAAACTTGTTACCCTATGATTTATATTTCAGCGAGTCGCTTTGCTGTCCAGCAAGCAGCTTTGTGCCATGCATCGATTCTTTTCTTTTCCATTCGTTGTCTTTTTATGCAAGTACAGGCTTCATCTACCTCTGCTTGAAGAACAAATTGATACTTTGTCATTATAGCACTCCCTTACTGAAAATTAGGCTGTCTCGTTAGTATTACGTTACCCCTGACTCCAAGACGCCGTTTTATGTCAGCACCGTATCTGCCTACTTATGTGTGTATGTAGTTACATACATACATGCGTGCATCTAGCATAATCTACCTACAATGACTTGTTGAGTTTTCAAATCTGGCTACACTGGCCAATGGCCTTGATTTCAGACTGTCCCGTTAAACCTACAATGAAATCGGTGCTAAAACAGAGATAATAACACGACGGGCTCCTGGCTATGGATCGCGTCGGCTAACGAGGACATTGCAAGCCATTGTGGTCTTGATGGAGTGTGTGGGCGGCTTACGATTCTCATCAAGAAGCAAAACTGGACATGTCTGCCACAATGATTGGATGCAACTCCTAACGATGCAATGACAGGAGCGCGGAGACTCCGTGTCTGGCACAAGACAGATGAAGAAATCGTCAGTAGTCTGCGTTGGTGACAGACTGAGTAATATGGCTGGTCCTTCCACTAGCCCAGTCGTTTCGACAGCTCTTGGCCATGGTTTTGTGACACCTTTCCGTAAGCATGGATGCAACGACACGCTCCTTTGGAATCCCAGCTTCCGCTTGGGGTAAGCAATCAGCGCAAGCTGCTCGTCTACACATCCTTCAACCCTGCTTCAAGGACCGGGGTCTCATTACTAAGTTTCACGAGCTGCTCTACTGCCGGTAGCTGTAGGCTATCAATCGTCAAACAGGATGCAGCAGAAGACGCTGACATGAAGATCGTGGGTATCTATACGCAGCGAATTATTGTCGAGACAGGGACCAAATGTAGCAGTCAGCATCGGAGGGACTGCTTAGAGGATCACACTTGCAAAACGTAGCCGAGACGATTTTTGTCCATGCCCCTTCATCCAAGGCTAATGTTTTCTTCCAAACCTAGCCACCGGCTTTGTCATAGACGTCAATTTCTTGTCACGAGAAATCTTTTGAGTTTTAATCATCTGGTGCTGAGCCGATAGATCGACGAGTCTCGCCTGTGAGCGAAGAGGAAGCGGAAGAGACAGAAGGCGACAAAAATCCGTGACAATATTAAAAAATGGAGACAGCAACGCGCGAGATGGTTATGGAGCTGGAAAAGAACATGTTGCAAGATGCCGCGATTAAACAGGCCAGGATCGTGAACTTGGCTGCTCGAGGGAACGGCGAACCCGAATGGACAGCGGCTCTTGTTCTTGCGAAACCAAGGGACTCGGAGCAAGAAGCGGCAACGGTTATCAAGCACGCGCGCAAGCAGCTTCGCAAGCTTTTCGACAAGAGTCTGGTGCCCAAGAGATGGATTGTGCTCGACCACTTCCCCACTACAGACTTGGGACTTGTTGACGAGCAGCGACTGGCGCAAAGCCTCTTGATGGGCACCTCGGCTGCAGCGCACGGCTTGACCACCAAGGAAAGGCGACGGGCCCTCATTGACGGAACAAACAAGTCTGACTCAGTGGAAGTAAATGAGCCTGAAATGGTGACTGTGCTTCAAGCGCTTTGGGCTCAGGTGCTGCTTGTCGACGCGAGCCAGATTAAGCATGACGACAACTTTTTGCGCCGAGGCGGAGACTCAATTCTGGCCATTCAGCTTTCGACCGCTGCTCTTGAATATGGCATTAATCTGCCTACCCGTGCCATTCTGCAAAACCCAGAGCTCGTGCGCATGGCAGCTGCAGCGCAAATTAGCGACGAGGATGCTCATGATGCCTTGCAAGAGCCTTTTGAAACGCTTGCAATCAGCAAGCGAGACGAAATACTAGTTGAAATTGAGGGCCAGTGTGCGCTGGAATCAGGCGCAAAAGTGGTTGACGCGTATCCCTGCTCCCCGCTTCAAGAGGGACTCATGGCGCTGGCGTTGAAGCAGCCAGGATCATACATCTCGCGGTTTGTGTGGCGCCTCGACAATGGCGCCAATGTGCGACTTTTTCGGCAAGCGTGGCAAAAGACGGTTGAGTTGTGTGCGATTTTGCGCACTCGCATCGTACGCGCCAGCAGCAGCCACTATCAGGCTGTGATTGAGGGCAGCCAGTCATGGGAAGAGCATGGCGAGCATGGCATCCGCGCCTTTATGGAAAATTTTGAGAATATCGAGATGGGCTATGGATCTTGTCTCTGCCGCTATGCTCTGGTTACTGAAGGAAGCAAGACTTACTTTGCAATTATTGTCCATCACGCCGTATTTGACGGCTTGAGCATGCGACTTATTCTCGACACCCTGCACCAGGCTTATCAGGGCCTTGTTCCTTCGACGCCCAAGCCATACGTCGGCTTCATAAATTATGTCCAGTCGGTTGAGAGTGACGAGGCTGCGGCTAGTTACTGGGCCGGGCAGCTTCAGGGAGCAAGGCAGGCCCTGTTTCCTAATCGAGGCTCAAGAAGTGGCCGCTTTGCTTCTCATGACGGCTCAAGCCTTGTTAAACGCTCTTTTGCATTCCCCAAGAAGGAGGCAACGTCAATCACCAAAGCCACAGTTTTGCGCGCAGCATGGGCTCTGCTGCTCGCACAGTACTGCGATACCCAAGACGTCTGCTTCGGCACAACAGTTTCGGGGAGACATGCCCCCGTGGCTGGCTTGCAAACAATGGCAGGGCCAGTAATAGCAACAGTGCCGGTCAGAATCAAGATTGATGCTGACCAGACTGTTTCCGAGTTTTTGGTCTCGGTTCAGTCGCAAGCCAATGAAATGACTGCTTTTGAGCAATTTGGTCTTCAGCGCATCGCAAAGGTGTGCAGCGACGCCAAGGAGGCATGCGAGTTCAACAGTCTTTTTGTTATTCAGCCCGCGCAGCACCTCGAATCGACTGCAACTTCTTCTCGCCTCTTATTGCAAGATGGTCTCGAGCGTCATCTTTCTCAGCAGTCCATGGAAAAATACTTCAACTACCCCTTTGTCGTGCAGCCATGGGTCACAGACGACTCTGTGGAGCTGGAAATGACATATGATCGACAAGTCTTGACTGAATTCCAGCTCGAGGCTTTTGCCCGCCAGTTTGAGACTGTGGCTCGGTTCCTCCTACAGCATGATGAAGCAAGACTTTGCGACGTGGGTGTTGCAGGGCCTTGGGACAAGGCTCAGGCCCAGGCGTGGAATGAGCTGGATGAGCCGCAATTAGTCAATGCTTGTGTTCATGAGCTTGTTGAACAAGAGGCCCGCAGGAATCCCGAGGCGCTTGCGGTGCAGGCGTGGGATGGCGAACTCACTTATCGACAACTCAACGAGGCTGCCAACCGCCTTGCTCACCATATTCTATCCATTGTGGACATTCAAAACGACGAACTCATACACGTCTGTTTCGAGAAATCGCTTTGGCACTTTGTGTCTATACTGGCTATTAATAAAGTCGGGGCTGCTTGGGTGCCTTTGGACCCTTCACATCCTCTTCACCGGCAGCAGCAAGTCATTGCACAGACAAAGGCTAGACTAGCGCTAGGCTCACCGTCGAATGCCTCTATATGCGAGGGTCTTGTACCCAACATTATCGAGGTTTCTGCCCAGCTGGACCAAGAACTCAAAGAAGGACTGCCATTATCTCTGACAGCCTCGGGACCTGCCATTACAGTTTCTCCGAGTAATGCTGCCTACGTCCTCTTCACCTCTGGAAGCACCGGCATTCCAAAGGGCCTCGTCATGGAACATCGCGCAGTGTGCTCTAGTCAAACGGCCATTGGCCGCAGACTTGGCCTCACACGCGACGTCAAGATGCTTCAGTTTGCCGCCTTTGTTTTTGATCTCTCAATTTCCGAAATCATATGTCCGCTTATTTCTGGCGCTTGTATTTGCGTCCCGTCGGAGCATGCACGCGTCAACGATATCCAGTCCTTTATTCGCAGCTTCAACGTCTCATGGCTCTTCCTTACTCCTACGTTTGCTAATACCCTAGACCCTGACGCGCTGGGCTGCGTCAAGCTACTTCTTTTATGTGGTGAATCGCCTACTCAGGGCATCTTTGACGCTTGGTTTGGCAAGGCGCGCCTCATTAATGGATGGGGTCCCGCAGAGACTTGTGTTTTCAGCACTCTGCACGAATGGAAGAGTCGGGATGAGTCGCCTCTTACGGTGGGCCGGCCAGTCGCGGCATGGTGCTGGATCGTCGATGTCGAGAATCCTGAGCGTCTGGCACCCATTGGCACCATGGGAGAGGTTGTGATTCAAGGTCCAACGATTCTTCGGGAATATCTCTCGGATCCTATAAAAACCAACAAGTCGATACTTCAAGTTCCTCCCGCTCTGGAATCCAGCGCTTGCCAAAACTGGAAGCGAATGTTCATGTCGGGCGATTTATGTCGCTACAACCCAGATGGAACTTTTGAGTTTTGTGGCCGCAAGGGCACACAGGTCAAGATTCGAGGTCTTCGGGTCGAGCTCAGCGAAATTGAGCACCACATTCGGAAATGCCTCGTAGGAATCGCTCAAGTGGCAGTCGACATACTGCAAGTCGATGATAGAAAGCTATTGGTGTCGTACCTCTGCTTCAGTGACCAAAGCCGCCTCGTCGGTCCTGGAACAGCAGAACAAGACGCCTTGCCGGAAATGTTTCTCCCACTAACTGACTCTCTTAGGACTGATGTGACGGCCATGGTGGGGCAGCTCAATGTGCTGCTGCCTGCATACATGGTTCCTTCGATATTCATCCCCTGTGCTTTCATGCCCTTTATTACATCTGCTAAACTCGATAGAAACTGCTTACGCCGCAAGGCTTCATTGCTAGAGTCCAGTCAGCTTTTACACTACTCCTTGGTAGAAGGAGATAAGCGTTCACCAGAGACGTTGATGGAACAGCGGCTCCAGACACTGTGGGCTCAGGTCCTGAGAACCGCACCAGACGCCATTGGAAGAGATGACAGCTTTTTAAAGCTTGGTGGCGACTCAATCGCCGCGATTAACCTCGTTAGTGAAGCTCGCGAGACGGGCTTGTCCTTGACTGTCAAGGACATTTTTGAAGATCCACGCCTGCTTGAGGTTGCAAGAAAAACCCGAGTGCTTGAAGAGAAATACGATTTCGCAGCGCCTTTGAAGAAATTTGAACTAATTACTGAGCAGGCGCTGGAGAGCGTCCTCGGCGACTCTTTCAGAGAGGCGTGTGGCTTGACAAAAAGTCAAACATTGGAGGATGCTTACCCATGCACAGGACTTCAAGAGGGTCTTATTGCTCTTTCTTCGAGATTTCCGGGATCTTATATTACGAAATACGCCTATAAACTACCCTTGGATCTCGACTTGGATCGCTTCAAACGAGCATGGTCTCGAACAATGGAACTTTGTCCCAACTTGCGCACGCGAATGATGCTTGTGGAAGAGGAATGCCTTCAGGTGGTTATCCGGGGAGACGATGAGTGGGAAGACACAAAAGGCTTGGACTTGAGAAGCTTTATGCAATCCTCTCAGAAAATCACCATGTCTTATGGGACCAAGCTATGTCGCTACGCGCTGATACAGGAACACGACGGCAGCACCTATTTCGTCTGGATTATCCACCACTCGATATACGACGGATGGAGCATGAAGCTCGTGCTAGACACTGTCTATGACGTCTACTATGATGAAAAAATCACAACAATGACTCCCCACTCACGCTTTATTCAGTATACAAAGAATATTGATGTCGAAAAGGCTTGCGATTTTTGGAAAACATACCTCGACTCTGCAAAGCGGGCCACCTTTCCTCCAAGCCTTGACGAGACGGGCAAACCCCCTCTGCACAGCAGCACGCATATTCTGGACACAAAGCTAAGCCTGCCAGCAAACAGAGACTCTACCTTTACCCCGGCTACCATTCTTCGAGCAGCATGGGCTGTTGTTCTCGGGCGTCATGGCGAGTTGGACGATGTCTGCCATGGCATCACAGTGTCAGGCAGACAGGCTTCTGTCCCCGGCATTGATCGCATATCGGGAACTTTAATTGCCACAGTGCCGGTGCGTGTTCGCCTAGACAAGAGCCAGTCCATTGCCAGCCTCTTGCGCACCGTACAGTCGGATGCTTTGGACATGATACCCTTTGAGCAATTTGGTCTGCAAAACATTGCAAAGGTTAGTGACGCGGCCAAGCAAGTTTGCGACTTGAACAGCTTGCTCGTCATCCAACCGGGAAAGCAAATCGTGCACGACCATGCCGCCAACAAGGACCAAGGGTTCTTGGTGACGGCTGAGAAGGACCAGGCACTCATGGAGGCGTCAATGGAGAATTACTTCAACATGCCTCTTGTACTCATGATTTATTTGCACGAGGACCATGCCCAACTACGTGTTGCATATAATTCGGGTATTCTTTGCGAGGCGGCTGTGAGAGCTCTGGCGCAGCAATACGAGTTTGTCGTGGAGCAAATGTTTGGCGCGAGGGATGCTACTCTGGACACCATATCTCTGGTACCTGACTCCCGAGCCGACGCCGAGGCCATTTCTCGTCAAGTTGAGCCTGGGGTCGAAGCTTGTCTCCACTGGTTGATTCAACAACAAGCAGTCTTGAATCCAGATGCTCCAGCCATTTCCGCCTGGGACCGGGAGCTCTGCTATGGCCAACTTGTCGAATCTGCTTCCCGAGTAGCTCGGCACCTACAAGGCCTTGGCGTCGGTCCAGAAGCAATAGTTGCAATCTGCATGCCAAAGTCTGCTTGGGCAGCAGTCGCAATGGTTGCCGTGGCAATGGCAGGAGGAGCATTTGCGGCACTCGACCCAGCAGCACCAGCAGCACGACTTGAGGGTCTTTTGCAGGATGTTGGAGCTCGACATGTCATTACCAGCGCTTCAACCGATGGTTTGATGCGGGAGCTTGGAGTCGACACAGTACTGCTCGACGAGACGCTTGTTTCCGACTTGTCTGATGAAGGGTTGCTCGAATCCAACGTTGAACCAGAAAATGCCAGTATTATTTGCTTCACTTCGGGAAGCACAGGAAAGCCAAAGGCCATGGCAATAACTCACAAGACCATCTGTTCCTCAGCTGAAGCTACAGGCACAAAGCTTGGCTACGGGCCGGGAACACGCGTCTTTCAGTTTTCGGCATTTACGTTTGACATTGGAATCATGGACATTGTGTTTACGCTGACTCGAGGTGCCTGCGTCTGCATCCCCTCGGAAGAAGAGCGCCGCAACGACCTTGCAAGAACAATAGCCTCGAGCAGAGCAAACGTAGCGATCCTCACGCCAACGGTTGCCGACTTGCTCTCACCCGAACAAGTCCCCGGCCTCAAGACGCTGTGTCTAACTGGAGAAGCCATAAGCCAGCCTTCAGCAGATCGCTGGAGAGACCACGTTGAACTGCATGGTCTCTATGGTCCCGCCGAAGCATCCATCTGTGCTTGGCGGCCACGTCTTGGAAGCGAGGGCAAATCGACAAACATTGGACAGCCTCTTGGCTGTGCGTTTTGGGTCATGGAGTTGGACAATATTCAAAAGCTTGTTCCTCTGGGATGTGCGGGCGAGTTGATTGTCGAAGGCCCGCTGGTTGCTAGAGGCTACATGAATGTTTCCACCTCTGCTGGATCAAACTTTATCGAGGATGCGGATTGGCTCCCTGGCCACGGAATAAAGGGAGCCAAGCGCAGAGCATATCGTACAGGAGATTTGGTGAGGCGCAACTTTGATGGGACTTTTGACTATCTTGGCCGCATGGACAGCCAAGTCAAGATCAAGGGCCAGCGTGTTGAACTCTTGGAGGTTGAGCATCAGCTTCAGAAGGCGCTTCCAGATGACATGAGCGGTGTCATTCACATGGATACACGCCATGGTAGTGGTCTCGTGTCTCTCATCTGGCATACCAAGGGCAAATTCTTCAACTCTGAGGAGAGCATGAAGCTCATGCAAAGTGTCGACTCGGAGATTAAGAGTGTGGTATCGCGCCTTGAGACTTTTTTATTTGGTATTCTCCCGTCATACATGGTTCCTACATGCCATCTCGTCTTTGCAGGACTCCCGCCACGCACTGCAACTGGCAAGATTGACCGCCGAGCACTTGGCGCATTGGCAAATGCAACGACGCTACAAGAACAACGACGATTTATGCCCAATAACGCCGAGAGAGAAGCTCCGAATACACCAATGGAGCATCGCCTTTGTTCTCTATGGGCAAAGGTTCTAAAGATGGCGCGCGAAGAAATTAGCCGCGGCGATAATTTTCTTCGCCTGGGTGGCGATTCAGTCTCTGCTATGCGGCTGGTTTCGCTAGCAAAGCGGGACGGTATTGACTTGACGGTTGGTGTGATTTTCAAGCACCCCATGCTCTCTAGCATGGCAGCAGAGGCGTCGTTTGCAGACGCTAAAGCCGCATCTAAACAAATTGCAAAGAAGCTCTTGTCAAACGAGCAAATCCGACACATTAAGCAAAGCATCGAAACTCAATATGGCATTGAAAAATCTAGTATTGCTAGTATTGACCCTTGCACGAGGACTCAGGAGGGTTTAATGTCCCTCTCAGCCAAGCAGCCCGGCTCTTATATTGCGAAACAGGTATATCGTCTCTCGCCCAGCGTCGACTGCAATCGGTTCAAGAGGGTGTGGGAGCAGGTGATTGCGTCTTGTGCCATTTTGAGAACGCGCATGGTTCTCGTTTCTGGCGTCACGTTTCAGTTTACCGTGACTGAAGGCTTTACTTGGGAGGACACTAGAGGCACGTCGTTGAGCACATATCTCGCAAGCCTGGACGACATTGAAATGGGGTACGGCAGCCGGCTTTGTCGTTGTGCCATTGTTTCAGACAATGGTGAATCTCATGTGATTTGGGCCACTCATCACTCTATATTCGATGGATGGACGCGAAACATTGTCTTTGGCATGCTGCGAAGCATATATTTTGGACAACCGGTGCCGGAGATGCAGCCCTTTACCAACTTTGTCCGCTTCACCTCGAACATTGACATTTCTGCAACTCGTTCCTTCTGGAAAGAACAGCTTCAGGGAGCAAAGAGGACAGAATTTCCCCGTGTCCAGCTTCAAGACCATTCAACGACTCGAACCAGTCGCGTCTTTCGCTCCAAAATACCACTACCTTGCATTAGAGACTCTTCCGTCACAACAGCATCCATCTTATACGCTGCCTGGGCTCTCCTTCTCTCACGCTACTGCAACACCGACGACGTTAGCTTTGGCATGGTTGTATCAGGCCGTAACGCGCCCGTGGCAGATTTAGACACGACGATTGGGCCCATGATTGCCACGGTGCCATTTCGTGTGTGCCTAGATCGGGAGAGGAGTGTGCGAGAGCTCTTGGACGCGGTGCAGAGCAAGACGACTGAAATGATTCCCCATGAGCAATTCGGCCTACAAGAGATTGCAAAACTAGGACCGGATGCACACGAGGCCTGTTCCTTTTCGACACTGGTAGTGGTACAGCCCGCAGAGCTGGACGAGGCTCAAGAGTCTGTTGACGGCTTGCTACATGCTGTCAAGCAAGTTGAAGATGTGGAGGACGCGGCAATCCAAAACTACTTCAACTATCCTCTCGTGCTGCAATTCTACCTCGGACAAGATGGAGCCAAGCTCGTGTTTGTATACAATGCCGATGCTCTTGTGGAGGATCAACTTGTTGCCCTTTCACATCAGCTGGAAAATGCAATTCACCAGTTTGCAACGATGCAGCAGCAGCCACTAAATGACATGACTCTAGCAAGTCGGTGGGATATTGAAACGATTCAGGCTTGGAATCAAAACATTGCTGAAATAATCGACACGACAATGCATAAGCTCTTTGAGGCCCAGAGTCAAATTCGGCCAGACGCAACAGCCATTTTTGCTTGGGACTTGGAACTAACATATGGAGAACTGGACAGAGCTGCGAATAGGCTGGCCAACCACATTACGTCACAGGTTCAGGATATCGGTCCTGAGGATCTTGTCCTCGTTTGCTTCGAAAAGAGTGCGTGGTTTGTAGTGGCGCTGATTGCAATCAACAAGGTCGGCGCCGCATGGGTTCCGCTCGATCCCTCGCACCCACCCGCTAGACATCGACAGATTTCACAACAGACGAATTCGAAACTTGCCTTGGCTTCCAGCTCGTGCTTGACGCTATGCTCTGGTCTCGCTGATCAAGTTGTCGAGGTCAGCTCAGAGCTTGATGAGAGCATCGCCAAAAAGGGCGAGTCCTGGAGCGTATTTGTGGCCGAGACTGGAGTCTTGCCTAGCAACACCGCCTACGTCCTGTTTACGAGCGGCAGCACAGGCACCCCAAAAGGCGTCGTGGTTGAGCACAAGGCACTTTGCACCAGCCAGACAATCATTAGCAAAGAGCTTGGCCTCGCACCTGGCGTGAGAATGCTCCAATTTGCATCCTTTGTGTTTGATGCCTCGATTGGTGAAATTATAGGCTCGTTAATCTCTGGAGCCTGCGTGTGTATTCCGTCAGACGAAAGCAGAATGAACCATCTTGCCGAGTATATTCACGAGGCAAACGTCACTTGGGCATACCTTACCCCCTCGGTTGCTCGAATGCTTCGACCCGTCGAGGTTCCAAATCTCCGTCTATTGATTCTCATTGGCGAGGCTGTTGGTCGAGACGTCTTTGAGAGCTGGTTCGGACACGTCAGGCTGCTTAATGGCTGGGGCCCGACGGAAACTTGCGTATTTGGCGCGACACACGAATGGCTCACGACGCAAGAATCGCCGCTCGTTATTGGAAAGCCAATTGCTTGCCGGGGGTGGATTGTCGACCCCCTTGACCCGCAGCAGCTCTTGCCCGTTGGCTGTCTAGGCGAACTCGTTCTCCAGGGACCAAATGTCTTTCGCGAGTATCTTTGCGACGCGGCAAAGACCAAGACGACGCGGCTGGAAACACACCCAAGCTGGGCTGGTCAAGAAATCAAAGGCCATGACTTTTACCGCACGGGCGACTTGTGCCACTTTCGACACGATGGAGCGATTGAGTATGCAGGCCGCAAGGACACGCTTGTCAAGATTCGTGGGCTGCGTGTTGAGCTGGGCGAGATTGAAGATGCTGTGCGTCGTCGTCTGGCTGGAGTGCAGCAAGTTGCTGTAGACGTGGCCGACACGCACAATGGCTCGGCGCTGGTGGCCTTTATCTGTTTTGGCGGCGAGACTCGATATACCGGCACTCAAGAGCAAGCCAAGGACGATTTACTCGTTGCCATGGACGAATCCTTGAAGCAACAACTCGCTGCCCTGACTGGCCAGCTGGGCGTCGTGCTTCCGCAGTACATGGTGCCTCGCATCTACGTGCCCTGCGCATACATGCCCATTGTCACATCTGGCAAGCTAGACCGCCTGACGCTCAAGCGTGCCGTGACTGCGCTTCAAGTGGACGAGTTGGCCGCGTATGCGCTGCGAGGGGATGAGAAGCGCGCGCCCGAGACGCCTCTGGAAGCTCGTCTACAAGTCCTCTGGGCGCAAGTCTTGAAAGTGCCGGCTGAATCTATTGGTCGCGACGATGGCTTTTTGCAGATTGGAGGGGATTCTATAAGCGCGATTCAGCTGGTGGCGTGTGCGCGAGAAATGGGCTGGCAGCTAAGCGTCAAGGATATTTTTGATGACCCTCGGCTGTATGCCGTGGCTTCTAAAATGGTGGAATTAGAGCACGGGCGGCATGGCAGCGCTGCTCTTGATCCCTTGAGTCTTGTTGAGCCGGGTGCTCGGGAAGCGCTTCTTGACAAGGGCGCGCAGGGGCTTGCGTTTGATGCATGTGGCATCGAGGACGCGTACCCATGCAGCAAGCTCCAAGAGGGCCTCATGACTATTTCCATGAAGCAGCCCGGGTCATACATGGCCACTCATGTCTACCGGCTAGCTCAAGACGCCAATGTCAGCCTCTTCAAGTCGTCTTGGGAGCGCACAGTTTCGGCGTGTGCTAATCTTCGAACTCGAATCGCCCTGGTTGAAGGACGGCCCGTGCAGCTTGTTCTTTCTGCGGATGCTCAATGGGAGAATGTAAAGGGTATCAAGCTGTCTTTTGCGGTGGAGCAAACGCGGCGCGAAGCCATGACGTACAACACCAAGCTCTGTCGATATGCATTGGTGGAGCAAGACGACGCGCGGTATTTTATACTCACGATTCATCACGCCGTCCATGATGGCTGGTCGCTACTTCTCCTTGTCAATACTCTGTGCAGCTTCTACGCTGGCCTCGAGGCGCAAGACGAGCTGGCCAACTATGTCGACTTTATCCAGTACTCGACCCGAATCAATATCGAAGCAGCAGAGACGTTTTGGAAGGGACAGCTCAGTGGTGCCAAGCGCGCGTCCTTTCCGCCAGCTTGGCAGGCTGATGCACCGGCTGTGAAAAAGACGCGGCTGATTAGACACGAAATCCCCATGGCGCAGCTGAGGGACACGTCCATTACAAAGGCCTCGGTTTTGCGGGCGGCGTGGGCTATTATTCTGGCGAGATACTGCGACACGGACGACGTTTGTTTTGGAGCGACGGTTTCTGGGCGAAATGCCCCCGTACCGGGCATCGCGTCCATGGCGGGGCCTACTATTGCCACGGTTCCCGTGCGAGTCGCTCTAAATCACAACATGACTATTGCAGCCTTTTTACGCAGTCTTCAGGCCCAGGCGTCTGAAATGATTCCGCATGAACAGTTTGGCTTGCAAGATATTTCCAGAGTCAGCCCCGATGCCCATGAAGCATGCCAGCTGTCCAGTCTCTTGGCCGTGCAGCCCGTGCAGCGACTGGCTAGAGACGGCTCGACTAGTCGCCTTGTTTGCGAAGCCTCAAAGGCCGAGTACGATGTCGAGGGGCAGACCATGGATAACTACTACAGCTACCCGCTCATTGTGCAGTGCCACGTCTTTGACGAGACGGCCGAGGTGGTTTTGGTTTATGACCAAGATGTGGTTTCCGAGCACGTTGCCGAGGCGCTTTGTCGCCATTTTGAGCACGTGGTTGGCCAGCTCGTTTCCGCAGACGTCAAGCACGTTGGAGATGTTTGCATTGCTGGCCCTTGGGATCTGGAAAAGGCCTTGGCTTTCAATGCTGATAGTCTTGGTTTTGAGAGCGTGGAAATGTGTATTCAAGACTTGATTGCACAGCACGTCTCTCAGTCTCCCGACAAGGAAGCCGTTTACTCTACGCACGAGAGCTTTTCGTATGCAAAGCTATGGCAGCTCTCGGATCAGCTTGCTCGTTACCTGGCGACGCTGGGTGTAGGGCCCGAGTCCCGAGTGCCCTTTTGCTTTGAAAAGTCTGCGTGGGCAATTGTCGCCATGTTGGCCATTGTGAAAGCAGGAGGCGCGTTTGTGCCTCTGGATCCATTGCACCCCGAGGAGCGGCGACTAGGGCTGGTTGAGCAAGTTGGCGCGCAAGTTGTTGTCTCGTCGCCCTCGGCCGCGCAATCGTTTGCCACGCGAGTCGAGCATGTTGTCGAGCTGTCGTCGGACCATGTGGCGGGTATAGTTGCCTCGGTGGAGCGTGACTCTCGTATCACTGTCAAGAAGCCAACACGGCAGAATGCTGCCTATGTTTTATTCACATCTGGGTCAACGGGCAAGCCTAAAGGCATCGTCATGGAACACTCTGCGCTGTCGACGAGTACGGTTGCGCACGGCAAGACATATGGCATGAATGCGTCGTGCCGTGTGCTTCAATTCGCCAATTACGTCTTTGACGGCAGCCTGGGGGAAATTTTTACCACGTTGGCCTTTGGCGGCACTGTATGCACGCCCTCGGACAAGCAACGGCTTCAACAAGTAGAAGAGTTTATGCAGAGCGCCAGAGTCAACACGGCCATGCTGACTCCATCCTTTGCCGCCACGCTGAGCCCCGAACAAGTCCCCTCGCTGCAGACCTTGATTCTGGGAGGCGAGGCGCCGACTCGGAATCTGCTCGACACATGGGTCCATCGCGTCAAGCTCATCAACGGATACGGCCCAGCCGAAACGTGCAATTACTGCAGTGCGCACACATTCAAGTCTGTGGACGAATGCCCTCGGACAATTGGCCGCGGCTTTGGCAGCGCATTATGGATTGTTGAGCCGCAGGACCACGAGCGGCTTGCTCCGACGGGGTGTGTGGGAGAGCTGCTGGTGCAGGGCCAGACGCTTGCTCGCGAATACATTGGAGACGCGGCGCGAACGGAGCAGGCCTTTATAAACAATGTGCGCGGCGTGTGGCGACATATCCCGCGCAGTGGTAATACGCCACGATTCTACAAGACGGGCGATTTGGTGCGTCTGGGCGTAAATGGGCAGATTGAGTATTGCGGGAGAAGGGACACGCAGGTCAAGCTGCGCGGCCAGCGCGTTGAGCTTGGCGAGGTGGAGTATAGCATCAAAAAGGCGTGTGCGCAAGTCAAGAATGTGGGAGTTGATGTCATGACGCATGGCTCTAGCCAGCGACTTGCCGCGTTTGTTACTCTTGACGGCGATGAAGAGTCGCGCTGGGAGACGAGTGCCGATTCAGGTCTTTTGAATCTGCGGCCACTAGACGACGATTTGAAGAGCGTCGTTGTTGTGCTCGTCGACAAGCTGCGAGCCATGCTTCCGGCGTACATGGTGCCGACAAGTATTTTCCCGCTGCGGGCTCTCCCCTACATTAGTTCCATGAAACTCGACAGACGCCAGCTTTGCGACTTTGCCAATAGGCTCTCTGCAAAACAAGTGGCATCCTTTTCCGTCTCTGCGCGCGACAAGCTACCTCCTATTACGGAAATGGAGGCGCAGCTACAGCGTCTCTGGGCCCAGGTGCTCAAAGTAGACGCCCAGGAGATTGGACGGCACGACAACTTTTTGCAAATTGGCGGCGACTCCATTTCCCTGATTCGGCTGGCCACGCTGGGGCAAAAGCAGGATGTACGAATTAATGTGGCGGCGGCGTTTGAAGACGGCAGATTAAGCAGCATGGCGGCGGCGGCGAGCATTGGGGGCTTGAGCGACGTGTTCCGGCCGGGGGCGTTTAGCAGGCTGCCGGCAAAGCAGCTCGACGAGATGCGGCGCGAGATTGAAGCGCAGTGCGGGCTTGCCAGCGGGCAGGATGTGGAGGATGTATATCCGTGCACCTATCTGCAAGAAGGACTCTTGGCCCTGGCGGTCAAGCATCCCGGGTCGTATATTGCAAAGTACGTGTACCGCATGCCGCAGCAAGTCTGTGTGCAGCGCTTCAAGCAGGCTTGGGCAAAGACGGTCATGGCGTGCAGCAACCTGAGGACGCGCATCATTCGGACAGACACGGATTCGCTGCAGGCACTCGTCAAGACGCCATGTGAATGGGAGCAGGCCGAGGCTGGGCTCGCCGAATACCTGGATAGAATCAAGGGTGTGGAAATGGGCTTTGGCACGCCGCTGTGTCGGTATGCGCTGCCCATTGACTCTGACGGCACGCAGCACTTTGTTCTCGTGATGCACCACGCCGTGTTTGACGCGTGGACGCTGCCTCTGGTGATGCAGACGCTCGAGGCCTTTTATCATCAAGGCGAAGCGCCCTCGCTGCCGCCGTATTCCCGCTTTGTCGACCATGTCATGGACTTGGATGTTGTCCAGGCGCGAGAATACTGGACCGAGCAGCTACAAGGTGCTCTCCCCACGCCATATCCTCGCACCATGGGCGTGGCTGGCAAGACGCACATTTACAAACAACGCCTCGCTTTACCCCAGAACAAGACCTCTGGCGTCACCACTGCCACCATTGTCCGCGCTGCCTGGGCCTTGCTTCTCGGCCAGCGCACACGCACCTCGGATGTCGTCTTTGGCACCACCGTCTCTGGGCGAAACGCGGCTGTTGCGAATCTTGATATCCTGCCCGGCCTGGTATCCGCCACGGTGCCTGTGCGGATGAAGTGGAGTGCCGAGACGCGCGTGGCCGACTTTTTGCGGCAGACGCAGCAGCAGGCGGCGCGCATGGTGGCGTGGGAGCAGTATGGCGTGCAAAACATTGCCAAGCTGAGTCGTGAAATCCGCGACGCGTGCCACTTTGCCAGCTTGTTTAGCGTGCAGATTGGACAGGATGCAAGCCAGCAAGAGGAAGAGGGAGCAGTCGTGGTGCCGGCAAAGCAGGCGGATGAGCTGCTGCAGGAATCGGTGCAGGGATATTACAGCTATCCGCTCGTGGTGCAGGGCCACGTGAGCGACAGAGGCGTGGAGATGCAAATGATTTACGACTCGGGCCGGATGGAGGCTGGCGAGGTGCAAGTCTTGGCTGGGCAGTTTGAGCGGGTGATGCAGCAGCTCATGGGCCGTGGCGACGCGCTGCTAAAGCTGGTGAGTGCGACGAGCGACGCCGAGGTGGCGCAAGTGGTGGAGTGGAATAAGCAGCAGCTTGAGCCGGCGACGTGGTGCGTGCAAGACTTGGTGTTGGGGCGCGCAGACTCGTGTCCCGAGCATGAAGCGATTATAGACGACGAGGGAGTCTGCTCGTATGCGCAGCTGGGCGGCGCGACACTTTTGCTGGCTAGCCATTTGCAAGAGATTGGCGTGGAGAGCAAGACGCGCGTGGCGGTTTGTCTGGGGCGGTCGAGATGGGCCGTGGTGGCCATGTTGGCGGTGCTCAAGGCGGGAGGCGTCTTTGTGCTGCTTGATGCGAGCCAGAGGAGCGTCGTTGCCGAGGAGGATATACAATATGCCCTCGTGTCGAGCGACGACTCGCCAAGCCAGCCACTTTCACGCAACGACGTGCAAGTCTCGCAGCGCAGCATTGAGCGCCTTGCTGCCAGCAAGCCTCGTCTCGTCTGCCCAGCCAGCATCGACGCCCCAGCATGCATCGTCTTAACCGCAGGCTCGACACGCCGCCCTGCCGCTCTTTTACTCAGCCACGGCCAGCTCGCGACCCGAAGCCACGCCGTTGCCGAGGCGTGCGGCCTAGATGCCCAGGCGCGCATCCAGCAGCTCCTGAATCCAGCCTGCCACGCCGCCGTGGCGGAGATGCTTGGCGGACTCACCCGCGGCGCCACGATTTGCTTCTCCGCAGCACGGACAAACACGGCGGTTCTTGCGGCGGCAGAGCTGGAGAGTCTGAGGGCTGGTGTGGACTGCGAGTGGGAAAAAGTTATTGTCTGGGGTGAGACGCCCAAGAGGCGCGTGCTGGAGCGCTGGCTGGGCGTGACGACAGTTATTAGTGTATACGGGTCTGCAGAAGCTGGGCCAACGCATTTTCAGAGAATAACCTCGGTGAAGGAAGCTTCTCTCCTGGGAGACAGTCTGTGTAGCAGGAGCTGGGTCGTTTGTCCTGGTGACGCGCAGCAGCTTGCTCCGCTAGGCACAGTTGGCGAACTCGTCCTGCAGGGCCACACACTTGCCGCCTCGCATCTACACGACGAGGAGGAGGAATCCTGCTCTTGTTTCCTGTCCGCCGCGGCTTGGCTTCCGGAAACATGGACCGGCAAACTCTACAAGACGGGCGACTTGGTTCGGTATACGCCCAGCGGCCAAGTCGAGTTTCTCGGCCGCAAAAACTGCCAGCTTGAAAGCCACGGCCGGTACATTGAGCGCGAAGCACTCGAACTTGAGATACTCAACCTCGCGCCCCTCTTGCACAGCCTTGTTGTCGAAACCGCGCCAAACGGCTCCCTCGTCGCGCTCTATACCCTCACCCCTTGTGCCCCCTCCTCCACCCCATCCATCATGCCGCCCTCACCCCATGACCACTCCGCTCTGCAAACCGCCCTCGACGCCCATCTCCCGCCACACCTCCTCCCTTGCTCCTTTATCCCTCTCTCCTGCCTCCCCCGCACCCCCTCCCTCACCCTCTCCCGCACCGCCATGTCCAGCTTCTCCTCCACTCTAACTCCCCAGCTCCTCACCGCGTTTACCACACAGCAAGCCCCATCTTCTCCACAAACGGATACCGAGCTCCGGCTGCGAGAGGTCGTGGCCCGGGTGCTGCATCTGCGGCCGGTGGATATTAGTCGCACAGATGCGTTTTTACGCATTGGCGGCGACTCCATCTCGGCCATTCAGCTGGCTAGAATGGCGCAGCGCGTGGGGCTGCGTGTGCCCACCACGGCTATTTTTAAAGATTCGCGGCTCCATGTCCTTGCGGCGGGCGCGGATGCAGCCATGGAGGAAGAGCACGAGGGATACGTCGACACGCCTCCGTTTAGCCTCGTCTCGTCTCTAGATACACCCGCCTTGCTGCAGGAAATCAGTTCCCGGCACGGTATTCCCACAGACGCTATTCAGGATATTTATCCCGCTACTCCCCTCCAGCAAGGCCTCATGGCCCTGGCCGTTAAACAGCCCGGGTCCTACGTTTCCAAATACCTCTACCGCATACCCGCCCGCACCTCTACCGCCCGCCTGCGCGCCGCGTGGGCCGCCGCCGCCACGGCATGCGCCAATATGCGCACCCGCATCGTCTCGCTGCGCGGGCAGACGCTTCAAGTCGTCGTCGCCCAGCAACTCGTCTGGAATACCGTGACTAGCGACTTTGCCGCATACGCAGAGACGCTATCGAGCATCGAAATGGGCTACGGCTCGCCCCTCTGCTTCTTTACTCTTGTAAACGCACCCGGCGGAGAGAGGTTTCTCGCTTGGATCATGCACCACGCCGTCTATGATGGCTGGTCGTCAAACGTCATGCTCGATGCCTTTGCTCGCGCATACCACGGCCTCGAGCCCCTGCCGCTTCCCTCTTTTGCCAGCTTTGTCCGCTACACGCTTCGTCTCCCGCACGACCAGTCGGCCGCCTTTTGGTCACGCCATCTCGCCGGCGCCACCAAGGCCAGCTTCCCCCCTGGCAAGCGTAAAAGCAAGCCATCCACCACGCGCCGCCTGACAAGGTCGCTCGCCTTTAACAAGACGCACACGGGCGAAATCACGCGCGCCTCGCTCCTCTGCGCAGCATGGGCCATTGTGCTGGCCACCTACTCCGACACTAGCGACATTTGCTTCGGCACCACTGTTTCCGGCCGCCTTGCCCCTATTCCCGACGTGCAAAACATGGCGGGCCCCATGATTGCCACGGTTCCCATGCGCGTCCGGCTAGAGGCCAATACCTCGCTCGCTGCCCTCTGTCACCACATGCAAGCCCATCTCGCCACCATGGTGCCGCACGAGCAGTTTGGCCTGCAAAACATTGCCAAGCTGAGTCCTGAAATCCGCGACGCGTGCGACTTTTCCAGCCTCCTCGTCGTGCAGCCGCGCATGCCTGCCCACGGACCCGCCGCATCCGACATTGTCGAGACGGTTGCGGCAGCGCAGCAGGCAACCGAGCTCGTCGACGGCTACTTTAGCTACCCCCTCGTGGCGCAGGCTCTCCTCGACGGCACGGCCGACACGGCGGAGCTGGTGCTTATTTACGACGAGGCAGTCTTGGCTAGGGAGCAAATGGCCGCCATGGCCATGCACTATGCGCACGTGGTGCAGCAGCTTCTTGTTCTGCAAAATGAACCGCTACGTGAGCTCCGCGTTGCTTCGGATTGGGACTTGCAGCAGAGCGTGGCGTGTAATCTCGACGAGACGGACATTGTAAAGGCCTGTCTGCAAGACTTGGTTAGCAAGCAGGCAGCGCAGCGGCCCCATGCCTTGGCCATTGATGCCTGGGATGGCAAGCTCACCTACGCCGAGCTGGATGCCCTCACGGACCGGCTGGCCAGCCACTTGCTGCGCTGCTTTGGCGCCGCCGCACTCGACAGGGCACTCGTCCACGTGTGCTTTGAAAAGTCGGTCTGGCATCTCGTGGCCATCTTGGCCATTAACAAGTGCGGCGCTGCCTGGATCCCTCTCGACCCGGGCCACCCCTTGGCGCGGCAGCAGCAAGTCGTTTCCCAGACTGGCGCCACCATGGCCCTCGCCTCGCCGAGCAACCATGGCCTTTGCGCTTCCCTCGTCGAGCACGTCGTTCAAGTCTCTGCCGGGCTTGTGCCTCAGCTTCCATCCCGCGACGCTGCCTTGGTGGCGCTGGCGGACGTCGAGGTTGATGCCGCGCAGGCAGCCTATGTGCTCTTTACCTCTGGCTCAACCGGCACGCCAAAGGGTCTCGTCATGAGCCATGAAGCGCTCTGCACCAGCCAAACCGCCATTGCCAAGCGCATGCGCTTCACGCCCAGCGTCCGCATCCTGCAATTCGCTTCCTACGTCTTTGACTTGTGTATTGGCGAAATCGTGGCTCCTCTGCTCGCCGGAGCATGCATCTGCGTCGCGTCTGAAGAAACACGCCTCAATGCTCTGCCAGAATACATTACTTCGCAGCGCGTTTCTTGGATCTACCTCACTCCCTCGTTTGCGCGCACCCTCTCCCCCGAGCAGCTGCCTACTGTACAGCTCCTCATGCTCAGCGGCGAGGCCGTCAGCCAGTCCGTCTTCTCCGCCTGGGTGGGCCGCGGCGTCCGCCTGCTCACCGGCTGGGGCCCCGCCGAGACGTGCTGCTTCAGCTCCATCCAAGAGTGGACGTCGGCTGACGAGTCGCCGCTGTGCATTGGACGGCCCGTTGCTTGCATGCTGTGGATTGTCGACGACGAGGACAGGCCAGTCCCGACGGGCTGCGTCGGCCACGTCATGGTGCAGGGGCCGACGGTGCTGAGCGAGTATCTGGCAGATGCGACGCGCACAAACTCGGCCGTTTTGCGGCGGCTGCCGGCTTGGGTGCCGCGCCGAGACGAGGCGTCTTGGAGTCGCTGGTTTCGCTCTGGTGATTTATGCTACTGGAACCCCGACGGCACGCTGCAGTTTGTTAGCCGCCGCGACACGCAAGTCAAGATTCGCGGCCTGCGCGTCGAGCTGGGGGAAGTGGAAAGCGCCATTTCTGCTCTGCTTCCCGACATTGCGCAAGTCGCTGTTGACATTGTTGAAAAGGAGGCCAAGAAGACGCTTGTTGCTTTTTTTTCCTTTTCCACGCCCGACAACAAGGAGGAGAATGGCAAACACCATGCCATTGCCACACAGGACAACAACTGCCTTGTCTCCATGACGCCCGCCCTCGAGGCCAAACTCGCCACACTGGCTGGCCAGCTCGCCGCCTCGCTGCCGCGCTACATGGTGCCCACGCTCTTTTTCCCCTGCGCCGCCCTGCCCGTCGTCACCTCTAGCAAACTCGACCGCCGCGCGCTACGCACCATGGCCAGCAGCCTCGACGCGCAGCAACTCGCCACCTATGCCCTCGCCAGCGGCACCAAGCGCCCGCCAGCTACACGCATGGAGCGCCGCATGTGCGCCCTCTGGGCTAGTGTGCTGGGGCTAGACGTGCATGGCATTGGGCGCGATGACTGCTTCTTGCGCATTGGCGGCGACTCGATTGCAGCGATTCAACTCGTTGCCGCGGCAAGGGACGAGGGTTTACAAATCTCGGTTAAGCAAATCTTTGAGGATTCTAGACTGCTCGCCGTCAGCGCAAAATGCATAGAGGTGCGCGAGCCGGCGGCGGCGTCTAGCCAAGAGGACATTGCCCCTTTTGTCCTCTTGGATGCCAATGTGCGCGCATGCTTGCATCTTAAGCACGGCGCCGCCATTGACGATGCGTTTCCTTGCTCAACGCTTCAAGAAGGGCTCATGGCCCTGTCGGTCAAGCAGCCGGGTTCATATATTGGCAGATTTACCTATAAGCTCGAGCCACGCGTCGACGCCAACCGCTTCCGCAGCGCCTGGGATGCCACGCTCGGCCTATGCGCCAACCTGCGCACCCGCATCCACGTCATTGGCGGCCAGACTATTCAAGTCGTTTGCAAGGAAGCCGCTGGCTGGCATCACGTTGGGCCAAGCGCCTCACTCGCCACCACTCTTGGCGACTTGAAGCAGCTAGACATGGGCTACGGCCTGCCCCTGTGTCGGTATGCCCTTGTCGAGCAAGACGGCCACTGCTACTTTGTCTGGTTTGTCCACCACGCCATTTACGACGGCTGGAGCATGCGCATCATCATGACGACGCTGCACCACTTGTACCACGGCACCAGCCCTCCTGCAGTCAAGCCGTACGCCGCCTTTATCCGCTATGCCCTCGCCGTGCCCAGCGAGCAGTCGAGAGCGTACTGGCGCGACCAGCTCCGCGGCGCAACCCAAGCCCCCTTTCCACGCCTCACTGGCAGCAGGGGACAAGAGCGTCGGCCCCAAACACGCCGCATCCAGCAAGACTTTGCCCTTGCCGACGCAGCCACCTCGGGAGTCACCAGGGCCACCATTCTCCGCGCCGCCTGGGCCATTCTTCTTGCGCGCTACTGCGATGTCGACGACATTTGCTTTGGCGCAAGCGTCTCGGGCCGCAACGCTGCTCTGCGCGACCTGGCCGCCATGCCCGGACCAGTCCTGGCCACGCTTCCCGTCCGCATCCGCCTCGACCAAGCGGCACGCACCGTCGACTTTATCCGCAGCGTGCAGGACCAGGCGCTCGACATGGTGCCGCATGAGCAGCTGGGTCTGCAAAACATTGCTCAGCTGGGACCCGACGAGCGCGCTGCTGCTGATTTTGGCAGCCTCATGGTGATTCAGCCCATGCAGCACCTTGGTTCCTTTGACGGGGGAGAGGCCGTCTTTACGTCAGTCGACGAGCACGACGCCGATATGCAAAACTACTTTACCTATCCCCTCGTTGTGCAGGCCATGCTGGCGGCAGACTCGGTGCGGCTTGCTCTCATTTACGACGCCACCGTCTTGGACCGTTGGCAAATGACTGCCATGGCTCATCATTTTCAACACGTGGTGCGGCAGCTACTCGAGGCTGAGCCACGAGACCTCTTGAGCACCGTTTCCCTCTCGGGGCCGTGGGATGTTGAACAGGCCATCAGGTTTAATCCCCAGACACCGCAGCTCGTTCAAGAGACGCTCCACGGGCTGTTTGAGCGGCAAGCCAAGACTACACCGCTGGCTCCAGCCATTTACACGACACGGCGCGTCTTTTCGTACCGCGAGTTGAGCGAGGCGTCGGATAAGCTTGCCGTATACTTGGTGCGCAACCATGCCCTCAAGCCAGATGACCTTGTGCCTGTGTGTTTTGAGAAATCGCCCTGGTATCTTGTTTCCATCCTGGCAGTCAACAAGGCGGGCGGCGCCTGGGTCCCGCTGGATCCCTTGCACCCACCCCATCGTCTGCAGCAGGTGGCATCTCAGACGGCCTCCAAGCTGGCTATCTGCTCCCCCTTGCAGCAGGCCCTCTGCCAGTCACTAGTGGATAATATTATTGTTGTCTCGTCAGAGCTTATCGAGCACCTCGAGCTCCCAGCAACACAAATCTTGTCCAATCGCGCATCGTCCAGCAACGCAGCCTACGCCCTCTTTACCTCGGGAAGCACAGGCACTCCCAAGGGCTTCGTCATGCTGCACAGGGCTATCTGTACCGGCCAGCTAGCCTCGAATGCCCGGCTTGGCCTTGACAGCAGCGCGCGAGTCTTGCAGTTTGCATCCCATGTCTTTGACTTGTCGCTTGCCGAGTTTGTAGGGCCGCTGTTTGCTGGAGCTTGCGTCTGCGTGCCGTCGGAGCATGCGCGTCTTAATGACATACAAGCCTTTATGCGAGAAGCGGCAGTAACTTTTGCTTTTTTAACCCCTTCGTTTACGCGCACCATTACTCCCGACCAGGTTCCCGGGCTGAAATGCCTCGTTCTTGCAGGTGAGGCTGTAGGAAACGACTTGGTTGAGACTTGGAGGCGCAAGGTGCATTTCTGGAATGCCTGGGGCCCGGCCGAGACGTGTGTGTGCAGCGCGCTGGGCGTCTGGGATCCCGCACCCGATGCCCTTTCTCCTCTCAACATTGGCACTCCTCTGGCGTGCGCCATTTGGATTGTTGAGCCTAATAATGTTTCTCGCCTGGCGCCCATTGGATGTGTTGGGGAAGCCGTCATTCAGGGGCCCACCATCCTGCGCCATTATCTCGACGACCCGGTCAAGACGGCGCAAAGCACGCTCAGCAATCTTCCCGCTTGGGCGCCCTCTCTGCCCCATGGAAACCGCTTCTTCAAGTCGGGAGACTTGTGCCGGTACAACGCGGACGGATCCATAGAGTTTGTTAGCCGCCGCGACACCCAGGTCAAGATTCGAGGCCTGCGCGTCGAGCTGAGCGAAGTCGAGCACCATTTGCGCTGCTTGCTCAGCCCAGACGCTGTGGCCGTTGATGTATACTCGACACCCACGGCGTCCAACCTTGTGGCTTACATTTGTCCGTCTGGAGAGCGACGAGCAACAAGCCCCGACGCCGACAAGCACCACCTCTTTTCCCCGCTGCTAAACGACTTGCGCGAGCGTCTGCCTGCTATTCTCGGTGCTCTTAATGTGCTTCTCCCGCAGTACATGGTGCCCACCGCCTTTATCGTTTGCAGATATATGCCCTACATGACATCAGGCAAGCTTGATCGGAGAGAGTTGAAGAGACTAACCGCCATGCTGAGTGCCCAAGAAATGGGGCAGTATTCCTTGCTAGATGACGTCAAGCGGCCCCCCAAAACACCCATGGAGCGAAGACTGCAGCAAATCTGGGCAGCAGTCCTAAAGTTGGCGCCAGAGAGCATTGGACGCGACGATAGCTTTTTGCGAATCGGGGGAGACTCGATTGCGGCTATACGTCTGGTATCTGCTGCCCGCGAGCAAGCAATCGCCATTACTGTGCGGGATATATTTGACGATGCTCGGCTCTGGGCCACGGCACTAAAGGCTGTTGAGCTGGTGGGCGACGAGCAAGACCAAGACCTTGTTCCCTTTGGTCTCTTGGGCGATGCAAGTCTTGGGCTCGACCAAGCCATGCTGGAGCAGTGTGGCATCACTGGGCGCGACAAGCTTGAGGATGCTTTTCCCTGTTCGCCCTTGCAGCAGGGCTTAATGGCCTTGGCGCTAAAGCAGCCCGGGTCATACATGGCCAAGAATATCTACAAACTGCCGCCTGCCATCAACGTGTCGCGCTTTAAAGATGCGTGGGAAAAGACTGTGGCTACTTGTGCCAATCTTCGAACGCGCATCGTCTTGGTTGGCGAGACGCCCATTCAGCTGGTGCTCAAAGACGATGTCTCGTGGACAAGTGGCGACCTTGACGGCGTGCAAGCTTATATGCGGCGCATAGACAAGAGACGGGTCCATTATGGCTCCCGCTTGAGCGAGTATGGAATCGTCAAGGACAAGGATGCAGCCACGTATTTCATCTGGACCATGCATCACGCCGTGTTTGACGGATGGACGCTTCCCCTCATCCTCAACGTCCTCAAGGCTGTTTATAGTGACAGCGAGATTCCAAAACTGCAGCCCTACTCGCGCTTTATTCGCTATACGCAGACTCTAGACGGCAATGGCGCACACGACTTTTGGATGCGCCAGCTCCACGGCGCCCAAAAATCAAGCCTCCCCGTAAACGCCGACGATACAGACGGGCCGCCCCAGACGCGTCTCTTGCGCAGAACAACAAGGTTTGCCACCACGGCGCAAACCTCCATGACAAGGGCAACCATTCTCCGCGCTGCATGGGCTCTAGTCTTGGCGCGGCACTGCTCAACAAACGATATTTGCTTTGGCGAGACCGTCTCGGGGCGCAACGCACCCGTCGTGGGGCTTGAAGCCATGGCTGGCCTGACTGTTGCGACTGTGCCGGTGCGGGTTTGCATCGACAAGCAGACGTCTGTCTCTAAGTTTTTGCAGCAAGTACAGGCTCAGTCGCTCGAGAGGGTGGCTTGGGAGCAGTATGGAGTGCAAAATATCTCGCGCACCAGCCCCGAAGCAAAGCTGGCGTGTGACTTTTCGAGTTTGCTTGCCATTCAGCCCATCCACAACCTGGTTCAACATGGCCAAGACTTGTTTGCCTCGGAGGCAGAGGCAGAGAGCGCGGCTCAAGAGGAGCACGTTTTGCAGAATTACTTTAGCTACCCCATGGTTGTTCAAGGCCAGCTGCATGCCGACCGGGTCGATCTAGTCTTCATCTATGACGATGGTGTGCTTTCCGGCACCTATGTCGAAGCCATGGCGGGACAATACGACCATGTTGTCCAGCAACTGCTGCGGCAGGACGAGACTCGTCTGGGCCAGGTGGATGTTGCTGCACCAATGGATCTGCAACGCGCAATTGCAAACAACAAGACTCGTGTCAGTGTGGCAGAGTCTTGTATTCACGACCTCGTCTCGCGCACCGCTCTAGCACAGCCACAGCACGAGGCCATCTTTTCGACTCAAGGCAGCTTGTCATATGGCGACTTGGAGAGCATGGCGAATGCGCTTGCAAGTCACCTGTCGTCCTTGGGTGTCGGGCCCGAAGTCAAGGTTCCATTCTGTCTGGAAAAATCAACGTGGCCCGTCTTGGCTATGCTGGCCATCCTCAAGGCTGGCGGCGCCTTTGTCCCTCTGGACCCGACACATCCCATCGCGCGGCGCAGAGAGCTCGTCAAGCAGGTTGGAGCGACTATAATGATTGCAGCGCCTGGCACTTGCTCTGGTCTGACTGACCAGGTTGTTGAGCTCTCACCAAGTCTCTTGGACGACCTACTTCGCAAGGACCCGGTTCATAGTCTGGCCAGGCCAACGCCCAGCAATGCTGCCTATGTCATCTTTACGTCTGGCTCAACGGGCGTGCCCAAGGGCATTGTCATGGAGCACAAGGCTCTCTGCACCAGCACGCTTGCCCAGGGACGCGTATTTGGCACGACTCCTGCCTCACGCGTCCTGCAATTTTCAAACTTTGTCTTTGATGGAAGCTTGGGCGAGGTGCTGACGACACTCGTCTTTGGCGGAACCATTTGCATGCCGTGCGAAGCGGAGCGGCTCGAGGGAGTAACCGAATTCATCAGCCTCTCACGAGCAAATACAGCCATGCTGACACCTTCGTTTGTCGAGACGCTGAGCCCCGATCAAGTGCCAACCCTCAAGACGCTCGTCTTGGGCGGAGAGGCGGCAGGTCGCGACTTGGTGCAGCGGTGGCACCGACGAGTGCGCCTCTTCAACGGCTATGGTCCCGCAGAGGCATGCAACTACTGCACAGCATATGAATTTACATCTGCGCACGATGCACCCAATAAAATCGGGTGGCCGCTGAATGCCGCGTGCTGGGTTGTCAATGCTGATGACTCGTCGCGGCTGGCACCAACTGGATGCATTGGCGAGCTTGTTGTGCAGAGCCATGGGCTTGCGCGAGGCTATCTTGATGATGAGGAGAGGACGCAGAAATCTTTTATTCCAGCAAACTGGCTCCCTGGAGCCTCCATGTACAAGACGGGCGATCTCGTGCGGCATACGCCTGGCGGTGTGCTCGAGTATATGGGAAGAAGAGATGGGCAGGTCAAGCTTCGAGGCCAGCGAATCGAGCTGGGCGAGGTTGAGCATCACCTCAAGGCCATGGCCGAGGTTGAAAATGCAGCTGTTGATCTTGTTGAGCGCGAGTCGGTCGAGGCGCTGGTTGGCTTTGTCACCTTTACCGACGGGCGCTCTCACACTTCTTCGGACCTGCTCGCCACCAGTCTGGTCATGGACAGCGAGCTGCACCGTCGAATATCTGCAATTTGCACAAGGCTCGAGTCTCTGCTTCCGGGATACATGGTCCCAAGTGCCATTGTACCGCTGGATGCCATGCCGTTGAATACGTCAATGAAGACTGACCGGGCCAAGCTGCAAACTCTGGCCGCCAGCTTTACACCAGAGCAATTTGCAGCCTTTGGCGCGGGACAGCACGACGCGACTCTGCCTACAACGGCAACCGAGTGGCTGATGCGAGATCTCTGGGCGCGGGTGCTGCGAGTCGATGCGGAGCAAATCGGCAAACACAGCAGCTTCTTGAGCATTGGCGGCGACTCCATTTCAGCCATTCATCTCGTCAAGCTGGCAAGACTGAGCAATCTTGTCATCAGCGTGGCCGATGTGTTTGCGCATCCGCAGCTGTGTGAGCTGTCCGACTTGGCGAGACCTGCAGCAGAGTGCCCTGTCGAGCAGACAAAGGCCTTTAGTCTTGTCCCTCAAAATGTCGAGCAGACGGTGCACGAGGTGAAGCGTCTCTGTCGACTCGAAGCAGGTCACGAGGTGCAAGACGTCTTCCCCTGCACAGCGCTGCAGGAGGGCCTGACGGCTCTTGCCCTCAAGCAGCCCGGGTCGTACATTGCCAAACACGTCTATCGCCTTGGGCCTCGCGTTGATGAGGCGCGCTTCAAGGCTGCCTGGGAGCACACAATGGAGCTGTGTGCCGTCTTGCGCACGCGTATTGTTGTCTACAATGGCGTCTGGCTGCAGGCAATTGTCGCCAACGACGTCTTGTGGCAGCCTGCGCGCCCCTCGGTGCGAGAGACTCTGGCATCCTTCAAGATGGAGGCGGATCAAGGCCAGAGGCTGAATTGGTATTCGCTCGTCACAGAGGCGGACAGCGTGTATTTTGTTTGGTGCATCCACCACGCCATTTTTGACGGATGGACGACGCGCATCATTCTCGACGTGCTGCACCAAGTCTACTCTGGCGCCCAGCCTGCGCCAGTTCCCAGTTTAGCGCCCTTTGTCCAGTATACTTTGGCCCTGGACCGCGCCGCCAGCACGCAGTTTTGGAAGGCGCAGCTCCAGGACGCCACAAGGGCGACTTTTCCACCAAGACTGCAAAAACAACACTCTTTGCAAGGCCAGACTCGCATCCTGCGACACAAGCTCAATGCCACTCGCTGCCATGCCTCCTCCATTACCAATGCCTCGCTGCTTCGCGCCGCTTGGGCTGTCGTCTTGGCCCGCTACAGTGACGGCGTCGACGACATTTGTTTTGGCGCCACCATATCAGGGCGACAGGCTCCCGTGCCAGGCATCAGCGACATGGCTGGCCCCGTCGTGGCTACAGTCCCAGTGCGACTTCGTCTAGCTGGCGACCAGACGGTGCGGCAATTCCTGCAGCATGTCCAGACGCAGGCCCTCGACATGGTTCCCCACGAGCAAATGGGGCTACAGCACATTTCTCGCCTCAGTGACGACGCACACGATGCCTGTGATTTCTCTAGTTTGCTCGTCATTCAGCCCATGGAGCAGCTTGCTGGCTCTGCATCCCCTCACGCTCTCTTGGAGCCGACGGTGCTTGAGGGCGACGAGGGACGTCAAGGCGAGGACTTGCTCCAGGGCTACTTTAGCTATCCGCTCATCATGCAGGCAATTGTATACGCCGACGCCATTGAGCTACTCTTTATATACCAAGACAATGTCCTGCAACAAGGACGGCTGGAAATCATGGCTCAGCACTTTTCTCACGTGGCCCAACAGCTAGCGTCCCAAGAGGCTCAGGAGAGCCAGCTTGGCGACATTTCTCTTGCCGGCGACTTTGACTTGCGCCTGGCGCGACAATGGAATGATGCCAGCGTCCAAGTTGTCAATGAGTGTGTCCATGACATGTTGACGGCGCGTGCGCGGCAACATCCACATGCATCAGCCTTGGATGCCTGGGACGCCAGCTTTAGCTATGCGCAGCTCGATGGCGCCGTCAATCGTTTGGCCAACCACCTCATTAATCGATACGCCATTGCCCCTCAGGAATTCATCCCCGTCTGTTTCGAAAAGTCGGCATGGTACTTTGTCGCCATTTTGGCCATCAACAAGGCGGGTGGTGCGTGGGTGCCGCTTGATCCTCAGCAGCCGCTTCAGCGCCATGGACAAATCACCAAACAGATATGTGCACGCCTAGCCCTGACGTCTCCTTTACACGCGAGCCGCCTTGCCAGTCTAGTCTCTACCGTTGTTGCACTATCATCTGATTTGGACAGCCAACTCTGTGCCGTGCCCAATAGCAGCAACGCTCCAACGGTCAAGATTGAGCCAAACAGCGCTGCATATGTGCTCTTCACTTCTGGCTCAACCGGCGTGCCCAAGGGTGTCGTTATCCAGCATGCTTCTCTATCCACCAACCAGACGGCGCTGGCCCATCGTTTGGGCATCACTTGCCAGGATCGCATGTTGCAATTTGCCTCGTTTACCTTTGACGCCAGCATCACGGAGAGCTTAATGGCCTTTGCAGTCGGCGCTTGTTCCTGCGTGCCGTCTGACGATCAGCGCATCAATGGCCTCGTTGATTTTATCCGCACATTTAATGTCACCTGGTCCTTGTTGACGCCTTCAATTGCCCGTACCTTTTCTCCCGCAGACGTTGCCTGCTTGAACACCCTTATCCTTGGAGCTGAGCATATTGACCGGGAAATCTTTGACGCATGGTTTGGTAAAGTCCGTTTTCTACAAGCTTGGGGCTTGACAGAAACGTGTGTCGCCAATACTGTACACGAGTGGCAGTCGGCAGAGGAATCGTCCGCCATTCTCGGCAAGCCATTTGGCAGCAGATGCTGGCTGGTTGAACCCAACAACCACAGCAAATTGGCTCCCATTGGCACCTTGGGCGAAATGGTTGTCCAGGGACCCGCGGTAATGCGAGAATATCTCGGACAGCAGGAAAAGACTATGGAAGCCATTGTCAGCCCCGTACCACAATGGATGCAAGAGCCTGGTCTTGCCGACGGAAATCGTTTCTACAAGTCTGGAGATGTCGCCTTTTACGACTCCAACGGCGACATCAACTATGTATGCCGCAAAGACACCCAAGTCAAGATTCGAGGACTGAGGGTAGAATTAAGCGAAGTGGAGCACCACATCAAGGCATCGCTCCAAGGTCTCTCGAGCGTTGTGGTTGATGTGTTGAAATTTGACACAAGACAGGTTCTCGTGGCCTACCTATGCTTTAGCCACGAGCATTCGCTCTTTGAATTTCAGGCTAATGGCGAGATTTTCATGCCCGTTTCACAGCATCAGACAAGTCTATTTACTCGTCTGACTGAAACTCTTGGACAACTATTGCCAAACTACATGGTGCCGTCCATCTTTATTCCATGTGCCTACATGCCCCTCAGCTCAGCCGGCAAGCTTAATCGCAATCTACTACGCAACAAGGCATCTGCCCTTGGCCATGAAGCTTTGCATCAGTATGCAGCAAGCCGTGCTGTCAAGACTGCTCCAGTGACGGACATGGAGAAGAGGCTGCAGGGCATTTGGGCTCAGATTTTGCATCTTCCCGCCGACTCGATTGGTCGCGAGGACGACTTTTTGCGCATTGGCGGCGATTCCATTACTGCTATACGTCTTGTTTCGGCGCTCCGGGCCCACGGCTTTTGCATTTCTGCCGCAGACGTTTTCAATGATGGGCGTCTGTCAAGCGTGGCGGTCAAGGCTGAAGGGGGCTTGGATACAAAAGCCCAAGCAGAGACTATGCCATTCGACTTGATTACTGACTCTGTTCGACGCCAAGTTTGTGATTTGGATTTTGATGGCTTGGGTATTGAGGATGCGTACCCGTGCAGCCAACTGCAACAGGGCCTCATGGTTCTCTCTGTCAAGCAACCCGGATCATATGTGTCCAAGTATGTCTATCGTCTGGCAAACAATGTGGACACGTCTCGCTTCAAGTCGGCGTGGGATCAAACAGTGCGGCTGTGTTCCAACTTGAGGACGCGCATTGTCCTTGTCGATGGACAGCCTATCCAAGTCGTCCACAACAAGCCAGTGACTCCCACATGGGAATCATATGACGGACTCGATGTCGAAGCAGTTATACAAGGCTCAAAACGTGTGGAAATGACGTATGAATCGAACCTATGTCGCTATGGCATTGTTGAGCAAAGGGGCGCCAGGTTCTTCTTCTTGACCATGCACCACGCCATTCACGACGGCTGGTCCATGGGTACCATTGTCTCGACGCTTCAAGACATTTACCACGGCAAACACGTCGCACAACTGCCGTCATATTCTGGCTTCATCAAGTACACTCTTGGCCTCGACGAAGAGCGCGTAAAGAGGTACTGGAGCCAACAACTTTGCGCCGCGCGCCGCGCTTCATTTCCTCGGGCCATTGACCCAGACCAAGTCAATACAACATGCCGGCTCTCGAAAAGCATGTCACTTGCCGACTCTAGCCTATCCCGGCTATCAACTACGCGCGCCACCGTTTTGCGCGCAGCCTGGGCTCTTGTCCTGGCACGATACTGCGACAACGCCCAAGACATATGCTTTGGCACGGTGCTTTCTGGGCGAGGCGCATCCGTCAGCGGCGCAGAGTCCATGTCGGGGCCCATGATTGCCACGGTGCCTGTGCGCGTGCGGCTAGATGGGCAGCAAAGCGTAGCCACCTTGTTGCAAAAGGTGCAGATTCAAGCTCAGGAAATGACAGAGTACGAGCAGTATGGCCTTCAAAACATTGCAAAACTGAGCCCAGAAGCAAAAGAGGCGTGCGACTTTTCCAGCCTCTTGGTCATTCAACCCGCTCAGAGTCAATCTGGCACTTCAGAGTCTGCTATTCTCGAAACAGACGCATCGACGACAGCGCTGGTGGAAGACGCTCTGCACAACTATGTCAATTTCCCCCTTGTGCTTCAATGTGTTGTTTACGACGCTGCCATTGACTTTGTCTTTATGTATAACCCCAAGGTCCTTTGCGAGGCGCAATGTCTTGCTCTTTACCATCACTTGCAGCAAACTGTCGAGCAACTCTTAAACCAAGCAGATACCCCCCTTGGCCAGCTATCCATTGCCAGTCCCTGGGACCTGGAGCAAATGACTGCGTGGAACAAGTCGGCCAAGACGACTCCCATGCACACCTGCGTCCACCACTTGATTTCGGAACAAGTTGCCCGCGCGCCCCTCAAGCAAGCCATTTACACGACGCAGGGCATCTTGACCTATCACGAGCTCGACACACTGTCTACCCAGCTCGCCCAGCATCTACACAGACTTGGAGTTGGTTCGGGGAGCCTGGTGCCCTTTTGCATGCACAAGTCGGCCTGGGCCATTGTGGCCATGGTGGCCATTATGAAGGCTGATGCAGCATTTGTGCCTCTTGACCCCTCGCATCCAAGGGCTCGACGCGAGGAAATGGTTGGTGAGTTGGGTGCGCGCGCCATGATTGTCACTCCCGAGACTCTTGAGTCTTGCCAAGGCATGGTTCCCCACGTGGTGGAGCTATCATCGACTCTAGTGTCGCGACTGCGTACTAGAAGCAAACTCAACTTCAACAAGGCCATTGTGCGCTCGACAACAAGAGCCAAGCCCAGTGATTTGGCCTATGTCATCTTCACGTCTGGGTCAACAGGCAAACCAAAGGGCGTCATGATGCAACACTCGGCCGTGTGCACCAGCCTGGTGCCTCAAGTCAAGAAGCTGGGCATCAACCGCCACTCGCGAGTACTTCAATTTGCCAACTACGTCTTTGATGCTTCCACTATTGAGGTGCTGGGCGCTCTCATGGCCGGAGCCACTCTCTGCGTGCCATCAGACGAAGAGAGGCTGCGCAGCCTGCCCGACTTTATCCAATCTGCAAAGATTGACGCTGCTGTGCTAACGCCATCTTTTGCACGAACCCTGGTGCCAAGTCAAGTACCAACACTTCGCATCTTGCTGCTTGGTGGTGAGGCTCCTTCAAAGGATTTACTGGAGACTTGGGTCCCTGTTCCATCCTTCAAACTCACCAACGGCTACGGTCCTTCAGAGACAATTGTCATGTGTTCATCACGTCTCTATCGTGGGACTGATGAGTCGTCAACTAATATTGGACGTGGCTTGTCACACGCAGCTTGGGTCGTGGATGCAAACAATCATGACCAATTGGCGCCCATTGGATGCGCAGGCGAGCTCCTCATTCAGAGTCATGCTCTTGCTCGAGGCTACCTCAACAATGAAGCAAAAACGCAGGCCGTCTTCCTCGACCATGTCAAGTGGCTGCCTCGCAGCAGCCAAGGCTTTTACAAGACGGGAGACTTGGTCCGCCTCAACATGGACGGAAGCATGGACTATCTCGGCCGCAAGGACAACCAGGTCAAGTTGAGGGGACAGCGCATCGAACTCGGCGAGATTGAATACCAAATCACCAGACTATTGCCCGCAGTTCAACATGTCGCTGTCGATGTTGTTCAGTCTCTGGAAGCTGCTTCCCTTTTGGCCTTTGTCAGTTTCAACGAGAATGAAGACGAGGCAAGGATTAATGGCAAATGTGTGGTGCCTATAGAGTTGTCGGAGACTCTCCGCCGCGCTATTTCCAAACTTGCTGGAGACCTGGCCAATGTTTTGCCAGAGTACATGGTTCCAAAGTACTTTGTGCCCATTGAAACGATGCCCAGGAGCACCTCGGACAAGCTTGATAGACGGGTGTTGCTCGAGTTTGCCGAGGACATGTCTAGCCATGAGCTGGCAAGTTTTGCCATTGATCAGCGGTTGCCCTTCCGAAACTGCTCGACGGAAACAGAGTCTTGGCTTCGGGGCCATTGGGCAAGGGTGCTCGACATTGCCGAAGAATCCATGAGCGTGGATGACAATTTTTACCATTTAGGCGGTGATTCGATTCGAATCATTACCGTTGGTAAGATGGTGCTCGACAAGTACAAGATTGCCTTGAGTCTTTCTCTCATCAACAGCAAGAAGACGACTATTAGCGCCATGGCCAAGTACATTGACGATGCTCGAGACAATATACTGCAGGCCGAGGATGCATCTGGGCAAAATCTCTTGTCAGAAATTTCAGCCGTGACGGACCAGCCATGGGCTGCCGCTGCTGCCCTAAACGGCCAGGCTCTGACGCAACTGGCAAATAATGCTACAATATTTTTGACTGGAGCAACTGGCTATCTTGGAACAGAAATTTTGCGGCAGTTGATAAACACAGACCTTGTTGGACGTGTTGTTGTACTGGTACGAGCGACCAGCAACAAGGAGGGCCTGGAGAGAGTAATAAAGACTGCCTCGATTGCTGGATGGTGGCGCAATGGGCATGAAAGCAAGTTGGAGGTTTGGAAGGGTGATTTGGCAAGCAGCAGACTGGGCCTCGACAATGCCAAGTGGGAGCGTGTGCGTGGACGGTCTACAAAGGACAATATCGATGCCATTGTGCATAATGGCGCAGCGGTCAATTGGCATGCGGACTATGAAAAGCTGTGCGCTGCAAACGTTGACTCGACCACTGCTCTCCTGCAGGCAGCCCTAGAGTCGCCCCTGAGAGCAAAGTTTGTCTTTGTGTCTGGAGGCCTGTCCGGCATGCAGACGAATCGCGAGGCCAAGGCCAAGATGTTGTCACACATGACGGGCTATGTGCAGACCAAGTTTGTCGCCGAGTCTATTACATGTGACATTGCCTCGAGACTGGGAGAGCGGCAAAACCTAGTGTCTGTGGTTATGCCCTCTCGAATTATTGGCACGGCGGCTCAGGGCGTGGCCAATGTGGACGACTTTGTATGGCGCGTGGTGGCCAGTGCAGCATGGATGCAGGCGTATCCCGCCGAGCCAGACGACAGTTGGACCAGCCTGGACGAGGTGAGCCACGTGGCAGCAGCCATTATTGGCAAGTTGTTTGCTGCAGGAAGCGTCGAGAGGAATACCTGCTTGAAGCGCGGCATGCCCATGTCAAGATTCTGGGCGGTGGTGAATCAAGAGCTCGAGGCTGAGTGTTGTGCGTTGGCGTGGGAGGAGTGGAAGACGAGGGTGTTTGAGGAGATGCAAAAGGTTGGCCAGGAGCACGTCTTGTGGCCGGTGCAGCATTTCCTAGGACGACTGGGTGCGGCCAAGACGGCAGAGGATGAGGATGGAGGCGAGGAGCTGGATGAGGCGGTGAGGAGCAATGTGAGGTATTTGAAAAGGGTGGGCTTTGTGGATGGAAAGAGGGCTGTGGGAGTTGTGAATGGCGTGTTGAAGAGGTCGCGGCTGGGCTAAGGATGTAATGTGATGGAAGGGAATGATTTTTTTTTCTTTTTTTCCTTTTTTCTTTTTTTTCTTTTTTTCTATTTTACACATTTCTGCTCTTGGATATGATTGCGTGGTTAAACAGAGTCATGGCAAATTGTATAAAGTGCCACTGTTGCACATGATTGACAAGCTGATAGTAGCATCGCACTAACCCGTCATTGATGCAAGTGTTCTCGGTTCTTGTTTCTTACTCGCATATCCGCTCTTGGTAGAGTCCTTTTCTACACGTCAAGACGTCTTGACAAGTAACTTTTTTCACAAAAGCAATATATGCAGACTTTTTCAGCCCTGCCGGGGGGGTATAAAGACTGATTTGTCTGTCCTTTTTGCCGCTCTCACGTCTCTCGAGGGAACAATGGCACAAGTGTTTCAACATTGCTTTTGTCTTGTTTGCTTCTGGGGGCGTTGGACATGCTCATCATGATGAATGATGACTCGGCGCAGCGGCTGGAACTGACGTGTTTGATTCTTGGGGGTGTGATGCTGCATGTTACCCTGCGGGGCAAAGCGGCTCCGTGAATAGCTTGCATATGGCTGCGGTGGAACAAGAGATGGGAAGGGAGTGATTTTGGATCTGTATAATGGAGCATGTGAAATAATGGTGCTGGAGAACATGTATAAGTAAGAGAAGTGTTTCCCCAAGTTTTAAGATTTTCGTTAGTTATATTTCTTGCACCTCGTCTAGATATTTTCAACGCAGTCAACATGAAGCTTAGCATCTGTCTCGTCGCGGCAGCACTCCCCGCCGCCATGGGCGCGTCATGCACCAAGGGTTTAAACTACTGTGGCAGGACTCTGGCCAGCTTTGGTGAGTTGAATATTTTTGCCCTGTATTCTTTTCCATCCTTGGTCCTTGTCACTCTTTTCTTTTATGTGATAAAATGGAAAGAAAGAGATTAGGGAGGGAAAAAGCTAATGGTTGTGTTTTATAGGATGGAGCTACGACCCCATGATTGACGCGTGCAACAGGGCGGGCAAGACGCCCACGACGGGGACGCTGGCGTTTTCGCTGTATAAGTGTTTGGGAAACGGCAAGATTGATTATTATAAGAGATGTGGTGATTTAAACTGCGGTAATGGGGGTGCTGGAAAGAGTGATTTTTGTACGTGATGAAGCAGGGGGGGGAGAAGAGGATTACAATGCTAGAGTTTTGGGAAACATTACTTGGACTCAAAAGTGCTATACAGGCATTAGTAGTCGGATTGTAGGGCGATTAGCAAAAGTCTACTCCGTACACAATAGAGAGCTATTGCGCTCGAGTTGTTGCAGGTTGGAAAATGCCACATTTAAAATGTTAAGCGGAAAAAGCGGGCCATCTCGGGAACTAGAGCTAGCTTCCCCGCATAAACCCACTTCCAGTGTCTGCCGTTAGTCAGCTGCGCTAGGATTGGTGAACAAGCTGGCGCCTAGCTTTTGCCATTCAACTTTTTTCCCAGCGCCTTTGCCTTTTTTTTTTATTGCATCACATTCAACAACCCGTCTATCAACTCTATCAGTCACACAATTAAACCCAGTGATTCTCCATTCTTTCCTCTTTTTAGGGGTTTAACATTTCATTTCAGCTCAGCGTCTTTAGCTCTGCCCCTCTGCGCAAAGAAGAAAGAAGAAAATTTTCTCGGGGCGCTTGGCTGGGAGGAAATTTTCGCCAAGAGTCGGCGGGGGTTGCATCGCCAGACGGTAATGATGTCGACGGGAATACTTTGGCCTCGCGCCATGGTTGGAGCTGGGGGATGTGGCGATGTACGGGCCTTTGCACAGAGTTGGAGATTACGCGCTGTGGCAAATTCTGGTGAGTAGGAGCGCAAGATTTTTTTTGTTTTGGGGGAGAAGAAGAAATTTTCCTTGAGGGGAGGAGAAGAAGAAGACAAGGCACGAGGATAGAGACGAGGACGAGGCTGACGGCATTGATAGTGCATGGCTGTGGTAGGCCGAGTATTGCTCGAATGACTGCAAAGCAGAATCAGTCTGTCGTCAAGACTGGCGTCCGCGCCATGTCAAACAATGCTGCGCCGCCGCCAACGCCCACGGGGAGACTGTGCAAAGCATGCGCTGCCACCAGCAGTCCGCCGTTGCAAATGGGGAATCCTTACAGAACACCACTATCGAGCGATGCGCAGCGAAGAATCCCCCAGGACACGGCCAGCGGAAAAGGCTACCAGCCCTCGGCTACTGAAGCGTCTCGACAAGCCATGGCTAGGTTTCAACACCCCAATACACGCATGCCAAGATATCCTGCTCGAGGCGTAAGCCATGGCATGCCGTCAATGCCCATGGAAAAGAGAGACGCCACGCACCCAGCAGCCATGAGAGCAGCTGCCGTTGGCAATCGCGTCATGGTATGTCGCAATGTGGCTTTTTACAAAGGGCGCGGCCGCTAATTCTTTTTGCAATAGGGTCCTCGCTTCCCACATGTTGGCGCGGCGGCGCATAGCGCAGACTTGGCCAAGCACGGCACCCAGCTACCCAACCCCCCCAACAATGTCGCCACGCCGCATGCCCCGAGCTTGAATGGCGTCAGCAAGCTCCCCGTGGCTGTCAAGAAGCACCCTATCCAAGACGGAGCCTCTGCTCTCTCGACGCCCAAACTCAAGACGCCCGCTGGCGCAGACGGGCTGGGGCCAAGCTCAAAGCCCAATCAATTCTACATTTATAAAATGCTCGTCTACAGCGAGGCTACGCACGGCGTCGTGGTTGTCTCTGTCCGCCCGTACCAAATCAGGGCTCTGGTTGAGCAGCAGGCTCCAATTTCCCACTTCTTCTCCCGCCTCCTTTATCCGTGGCCCTTTGTCCGGCCGCTAAACAAGATGACTTTGAGTGGATACCAAGTCGTGTCTGGCACTCCAAAGATGCTTCTTTTGCGCAAGACGGCTGACATGTGCGATTCTCCTGCTTCTCCTGCTTCTCCTCCTACTTTCCCTCGTACTTCTCCTCCTCCTCCTACTACTGCTACTACTCCTTTTACTCCTCCCCGTCCTACTTCCTCTTCTCCTCCTCCTCCCGCTCCATCAAATCGCCCTCGGAGATTGGCTCGCAAACTACTCCTCGGCACAATCGGCATCACCGCCCTGGTATACGCAGTCGGCGCCTTTTTACAATTTCTCTCCTTGGGCGGTTAAACGCAGTGCTGGGCCAACAGTCTAGAGACAAGATTCCCAGTCGAATAGACAAACCATTTTTTTTTTGCCGTTTTATTACTTCTCTTTATAATTCCATCAAATCCATCATGGCCTTTTTTTCCCGCACACCATTCTTTCCCTCCCTCTCATCTCTCTCAATCTTCTTGTTTTTCTTTTCCTTTTGCCCCCGTCTCGGTAAACCCTGGCCCCGTGTCGTGGCTAGTCACGGCCCACTGCTTTTGATGCTTGCACTCTTGGGCACTCCAGCTCACTCGCCGCGCTAGACTGGGCGCCCATGCTTGTGCGGCTTGCATGCCGCGTGGCGCTGCGGCGTCGCTGCTGCTGCTGCTGCTTTGGCAGTCTGGTGATTTGGCGTGTTTGCATGCAAAAAAAAAAAAATTGTCAGATGATACAAAAGGGGCAAAAAAAAAAAGAGGAAACGAATA
>NJET01000097.1:0-18151 GCA_002591415.1 Ophiocordyceps australis | reverse complement strand
AAAAAAAAGAAACAAAAACCTTCACAGCCTTCCGAGGCTGCATCGCCTGCCGTGCCAACCCTGCTGCAGACCTCGCACCCTCCTCCCCTCGTCGACACCTTGGTCTTTGCTTCTGTTCATCACGACGTATCATCTCATCAATGACCCAACACTCGTCGGCATTGCCCTTGGCGTCTTGTCCGTCCTCCGTCTTGCTATCCTCGTCTGCAAAACCATTGGGGGCCCCGCCCTCATGCTTCGGAGCCATGCATGGCGGCTGCAATACATGCCTTGTTTTTTTTTCCCTTCCGCGATACGCGGGCATTGGTATACAAGCTCTTGTCAGAGTCTCAACAGGCTGTCAAAAACAAAGCAAAGGAAAAGAGTAAAGGAAAAAAAAAAGGACAATAGGGTTTAATAAATATATGCCGAGAAAACGGGAAATCCTGTCTCAGACGCACAGCCTGGCCATTGCGTCTCTGTCGATAGATTCAAGAATAGAACATTGTGGCTTACTTGCCACAGTAGCCTCGCCGACAATACTTGTCCGACCATCAAAACATGCTTTACGGCTCACGGGGTACGGGGTCGCTTCCAGTAGTACTGCTGCACCAGGCGTCAGCAATAGAGATTAAAAGTGGACGCACACAGACACCAAACACACCTTGTGCTGCTTCCTGCAGTTGCGGAGGCTAGGCTTGCGTAGACCATCCACCACGGCTGCACGGCGCTGCTCATCCTCGTCCTTTTCAGCCATATAGTAGTACTCATTCTCGAGCGGCTTGCCTGCTGCGTCCTTGCCCGGGCGGTCAATGACGCCAATGCACGCCGTTGCCTCAATAGTGTCGCGGAGGCTGTCGCTCGTCAAGCCCAAAGGCACGTCCGACGGCAGGTTCTGCATAATGGTGGACAGTGGCGTCGACGACAGACGCGAAAAGGCAAGCTGGTTGACAACATGATTGGCAATGGCCGGGTCAATAGTGGGCAGGGCCGACGACAGCTTCGTCTCCGCCACGTCTTGGGCGCTGCCAATCGACGATGGTCGTGAAGCCGTGTCGGTAGACGATTCAGCTTCATCAATACCGGCATTCGTCTCGGCTGCTGCTCCCTGGCATTGGCCTTGAGCAGAGGGCGACATTTCAGGGATACAAGACGTTGTAATCGAAGCCAATCTGCCGGCAATGTTGTGGCCAAAGGGACCAAACGAATGGATAATGGGATCATTCTCCTCGTCAGGGTCGTCGTCATGGTCGCTGAGTGGGCTGGAAAAGCTTTCAGTCACCTCGGTCCGCATGCTGACTCCAACATTTCCGACTTGGGCCTGCTGCAAGTCATCTGGAGGCGTGTGGTCTTCGTAGATGTGAATCTCCTGTTCATTGCTGTCGCTATTGTCTTCCTGATGCAGACCCAGCAGCGACTGCTGCGAGCTCATGGAGCTCGACCCGTTGCGGGCTGGAGTAGGGCTCTCGGGCGAAACAATGCGTGTTGCTCGACGCAAAGGTGACGAGTCGAGAGCCGCTGCACGACCATGGTCCTCTTCATCGTCCCACTCCGAAACTTCAGACAGGGCTTCAACAGCAGTATCAAATACGCCGTGCAAGTTGGGCTGGCTGGGCCAGCGAATGAGAACGCGTGCGTCAAGCACGTCAATCAAGACATCAGCATGAGTCGAGTGGCTCGAGAAGCTGTCGCCCTTCCAGAGTTCCCAAGTACGGCCCTGGCAGTGCAGCGTGAGGCCATTCCAGCCACAGCACACAATCTCAATCTTGCTAGTCAAGCCAGCGACAAAACGAGCCTGAACATGCACTCGAGACACAAGACGATTAGCAGAGAGCTGGAGCTGTGACGAGCTGCTCGAGCGGCCTAGCGAGACACTTTCACCATTGGCGGGCAGCTCAACGCTGGGGACGGTTGACAGAGGCGCGCGTGGAGCGCCCTTGGCAGACCTGCCAGGCCCTCGAGTGCATGTTGGCCGATGTGAAGAGCTCGAATTATAATGGCGGCTCTGTGCGTATCCATGGGCCAGAGGAGAGCTAGATAGCACAGCAGTACTCGACGTGGGCACAGGCGTCGGATACTTGTAGCATGTGGCTGCATTGCTGCCAGCAGTATTGGCACGCTTGCTGGGGCGTGGTAGAGCGGGAGAGGATGAGAGTGGCTCAAAGGCGGGCAACAGAGACGAAGCAGGGCGTTTTGAGCCAGACACTGGAGACGGCGTTGTAGCCGGTGGGAAGCGGCCTTCACCAAAGGCCTCTGCTGTTAGAGGCGGCAAGGGAGACGAGTCCATCTTGACTTGAATATATCTTGTCACTCTGGTGTGGCTGCGTCTTTGGCAATGATGTCGTGCGGGTCGATTTCTTTCTTGGCTTGTAAAAAAAAAAAAAAAAAAAAAAAACTAAGTCTTGACGCCAAGGGAGCTCGTGGATGGAGAGTATCCAGGGAGCAATTATTTGCTAAATCACAAGTTTGGTCTAACTAGAGAGTTGTGGCCTCACATCAGCAAGTTGGACGGGACGCGTTGGTTGAGCAAGGTACTTCATTTTGTGGCCTGGCTGCAGACACCCACTTACACAATGACGTGCCACAAAGGAAGGAAAATGAGTCGAGTATCAAGTCTCGGGTGGGTGAGAGACTCTAGCGTGCAGGACATGAAGGCATGGCCGAGTTGTGAGTCGAGGGTCGAGGCGGGTAGGGAGAGAGGGAAAAAGAGAGAAATGGGTGAGCTGGGGGGAAAAAGTATTTAAAGTCGGCCCTGACACGAACGCGCCTGCACGTATCGCGTTGGCGTTGGCGTTGTGCACGTCGAATAACTCGTTGTACGTACTGTACAAGCTTGCACTGGACTGTGGGCACTGCGCACCAGGTCCGCAGTGGACTGGCTAATGCTGGGCGCTGGGCTGCCTAAGCCACTGGACTGTGGGCACTGGCTGGGAGTACTGTACCTGTGTGGGCGTTGGCAGTGGACCATGGACACTGGACCGACATGTATGTACTGCTGCTGTATGTAGGAGGCATGTCTGTACCTTGGGTATTGTGGGCCATGCACCGGATGGAGACGCAGAGGCCGCTGCAATTGGCTCGCCAGCAGTGCTTGGCCAGCAGGCGCTTGCGGCGCGCCAGCCGCTGCACCGAGCCCCAAGGCCTGGGGCACTCGCCGTCGGCCTGCTCTACATTACTAGTACTGCTACTGCTACCCTTGAAGCATGCCTGCACATTACATGTAATAGCTGTCCCCAGCCAGCACTCTGGTCATGAGCAAGGGCACATGGCTCCAGCGTGCTAGACTCAGCCATTCAATGTCACCTCGACTCCCAAGGGCCCAAGCCGACAGGCATTGTGGCCAGACACGTCTCCACTCCTCCATCGCGTCTGCCTTGGCCTCTCCACAGCCGCCAAACCAAACCGGGGTCCATTGCTTCATCTGGCTGCCCGCCGCTTGCCGCCAAAAGCCTCGTTTCTTATTCGCCCAGCCGTGTCTTTGACGCTGCCTCTCCTTTTTCTTCATCTCCACTCCCTCACTGCGAGGGCTCTGCTCCCATGGATCCTGGGCTACTTGCAGCTCATCAAACACTCTCCCATCTCCAATTGGGCCATGCTGTTGGCTCGGGACATTTCCTTGTGCCACAATGGCGCCCTGGAATCGGCAAAACTGCTGCCTTTTGCCAATTGCCGTTGCCATTGTGGCCCGTCGCTCCAACCTTGTCTACCTGTCTACCCTATATAACCTTGACCGGCCTCTAGCCATCTACCCTAGCCATCTACCTACAGTATCAATATACGGCATGTATAGCCAGGTAGCTATGAATGCTCTCTATTCATACTGTCCTCCCCTGCTCGGTGTTGCGCTCTTTATTTCACCAGTGGGTCAATTTTTGGCACCATTCCTCTTGTTTCCCCACGACACGTGGAAAATAACTTGGCCCATTATCCTGTCAACAAGCTGGCCCTGACATGAATTACTCTCTAGTCACTCGAGACACTGGTTGAGAAACCGCGTCGTGTCTCATCTCATGTTAAAAAAAAATTGACGCCGAGGGATGTGACTAAGCTCACTTGAAAGGCATTCAATCGAGATCAAGGGGGCACAATGTTGACCTGAATACCAGTCCTCATTCAAGCCCCTCCCCCTCCCCTGCTTTCCATGTTTGAAGCAAAAGTTTCAGTCTCTTTTACGAATACGAAGAGCATTGACGCGGGCTGCAGATGTCCAAGACAAGAAAAGAAACAGTGTCGCAATTAAATAGCCTCGAGAGACGCTAGCCTGCTCAGTTTATGTCTGGAATATGGAAAACTGCCCTCGTTTCGGGCGGTACATGTCGGCGGGCGCGCGTCTGGCCATCAAATGCATGCAACAGCCAGGAATGCTGACGAATATAACCCTGTACCAACCACAAGTTTCGGTCCAGGGCTGAGGTCAAGGAATAGTTATTTTCATTTTATTTCTCGCCTTGTTGACATAATAAAATTGTTGCAGCTTCCCGACTGGCTGCCCGAAAAAAAACAAGTGGTGCATTATGCGTGGCGGCAACCAGTGGACGGCAAGATGCTTGTCAGGCACAGGCGCTTGACAAGTGCAGCCTGCCATTTTTTCTCTTTTCTCGCCGGTCCACAGATCCTTGATGCTCTTTGCGCCGAGTCTGGGCTTTGTCAAGAGGCGTCAAAGGCGCTCATTGAGTCCACATCACCAAGACATTTATAGCGCCTAGCTAGGAATATGCGATGCAGGTATATTTAGGACAAGGCGTCAAGAGACTCACCGACTCGGTGTGGGCTTCAAGTAAGTGCATTGTTACTTTCATCTCCTTGGCAAATTCTCTAGCAGGGTCATAAACGTGTGAGATATACCTTGTCGTGATTGTAGTGCTGTATTTTATGTACTGGCGCGTGCCCTTGTTTTCCCGACACGCAGGGAGGCATCAATCATGCTTGACCGACCGCCGCTAGGGCGAAGCTCGCTCCCCTGCGCTAGACTTGAAAAAAACTAGACACCTTGGTGCCACGGCTCTGCAAGATGGTGTTTTCAAGCTCTTCATGACAATAGTATATCCAATTTTGCACTTGCCATGAGCTGCAGCAGTGACCAAAAGAGGCGGTCGAGGTGTGATGAAGTTGAATGGAGACGGCTCCGTTCTTTTGATTGGCTTTCGGTCCGGCCCGTTATGTGCCATGCGAGTGGGGCGGGAGCCGGCCTGGGGTCACGGGACTAGCATATTCCGAACGCCGAGTAAAATTTTGGATTTTTTTTTTTTTTTAGAACACTGGATTTGCGCCGAGTGCAAGAGAAGCCGTACTTGAACACAGCATTTGCGCCCCTTTGACCATGGCAGCAGATACTCAGGTGGCTGCCGTTGCTGCCTCGAAAGATGTCGTTCAAATAGATCCTGATCAGGTACACCATGTTTAATCCTCGGAATGTCTCCAACACTGCAGCTAACCATTTGACGGCCAGACACTCAAAGCCTCCAGAGCCTTGCTCGCGCACATCAAAGAAGCCGCCAAAGACGGCGCCAACAATGGCAACAAGCGCAATCTCCTCGCTCAGGATGAAAACGACGTTGCCTCGGAAACACCTGTTTGGCTCACCATTTCGACCAAGCGCCACATTGTCGACAAGGCGCGACTCCAGCCCGGCAAGATTCCTCTCCCGCATTCCCTCGTGGCGGAAATGCCTTATCCAACAATCTGTCTCATCACGGTGGACCCTCAGCGTGCGTACAAGGACATGGTGGCGTCGCCAGAGTTTTCCTCGCCGCTGGGCAAGCGCATCACGCGGGTTATTGGGTATAGCAAAATCAAGGCAAAGTACAACCAGTACGAGGCGCAGCGCAAGCTATTTTCCGAGCATGATGTCTTTCTGGCAGACGAGCGCATTATAAGTCGCCTGCCGAAAGCTCTTGGCAAGACGTTTTACAAGACGATGCAAAAGAGACCGGTGCCCGTGGTGCTAGAGGCCAAGCGGTCCAAGGTGGATGGCAAATTGGTACGCACGCACAAAAAGGCAGCCAAGGGCTCCGCAAGAGATGAAGAGCACGTCAATATAGGCACAGCAGCGGATATTGCAAAGGAGATTGAAAAGGCTTTGGCATCGGCGCTCGTCAGCCTGTGCCCCGGGACAAACGCAGCTGTAAAGATTGGCTTTGCCGACTGGCCCGCAGAGCACATTGCCGCCAATGTTGAGACAGTCACGGCCGCTCTTGTTGACAAGTGGGTGCCGCAAAAGTGGCGCAACGTACGCGGCGTCTACATCAAGGGCCCGAGCACTCCCGCCCTGCCCATTTGGCTGACGGACGAGCTGTGGCTCAGTGGACAAGACGTGCTTGGGGATGAAGAAGCTCGCGCTCTTGACCAGGCGGGAGGAGAGGCTGCCAAGACCAAGGGCAGCAAGAAGCGCAAGTCTCTAGCCGCCGCTCCGGACGCAGCGTCGCCGGCAGCCAAGAAGAAGAAGAGCAGCAAGGCGGGTGTCCAAGGAGATGAGGTGCTCGAGAAGCACATTGTGGATCGCAAGGCAAAACTGAAGAAGCAAAAGGCTGCGGCTCAAAAGGCCATGGAGGCGTGATTTTGTTTGACACGGCATAGACGTTTGAAGCCGCGGGATTTTGATTGTCAGATGAGGGGGCGTTGTGGCGCTTTGTATCTCGAATAATGGGCTTCCGAGTACCATGTCGAGACACTGGCTCAAGTCATTTTAAAAGAAGCAAAAAAGTCTACTTGTTTTTGGACTATTCTATCCGCTGTGGTCATGTCAAATCCAAAGTCACCGCTTGCCATCCCAATATGTAGCATACACAGGAGGAAGAAGAAGAAGAAGAAGAAGAAGAAGAAGAAGAAGGGTGTCGTTACAGCTCGTCAGGATCCGCCAAGGCGTCTTCAACGCTACTCTCAGAACTTTTTTGGGGCCCAAAAAACTCGGCCATTGTTTGGTTGAGCACGTCGACGGGAATCTGCATGTGCTCGCCGGCAACGGAGCGAAAGACGAGGCCGCCCTTGCGGTCCAGTCGTTGCAGCCCCAGCCAGTCCTCCTTGTATAAGCGGCGCTCGCGCAACGGCGTGGTGCTTGTGCCATTGACGTCGTCAAACCACGACGTTTGCTTGGGCACCACCGTGGTGTCGTGGTCAAAGAGGTACATGACAAAGTGGCTCAGGCGGGCAATATTGTCTGCATACGAGGCATTCTTGACGGCACGCTCATTGTTCACGTCGGCCAGGAAATTGGAGTGCTCGAGATAGGAGGGCAAGTCGCTGGGGTCGCGAAAGTACTGGGCGGGCACCAGGCGGCTCTGGACAAAGTCGCTCCAGGTATTGCTGCGGAGGAGGAGCATTGCGCCGCGGCACAGCCAGTCCGAGGGGTTACAGGCGCGAAACTCGGTGATGCCATTGTGCTGGGAGCCAAAGGTGACGAGGGAGCGAACCGGGGGCGCGTTGCAGCGCTGCACGTAGGCGCGCAAGAACTGGCCGCCTTGGGAGAAGCCGAGGGCGTCAATGGCGGGCGCGGTGGAGAGGATGGGATGGGAGGCGAGGGCGGCGCAGACGGCGTCGACTTGGGCCGAGACGTTGCCCAAAAAGGTGGCTGAGCGGTCTGCTGAGCCGTCATTGTCGGCCAAGGAGATTGGGTGGACGAGGGTGCCGGGGTGGATGGCTTGGGCGAGCTGGGCGACTTGCTGCATGCCCTCGCTGTTGAAGGAGTCGCCTAGCCCGTGCCAGATGACGAGGGGGAGGGGCGTGTCGTTGCTGCTGGGCTGCTGTGGCTTCGTGGTAAAGGTGTTGCCGACGAGTATGGGCATGGACGATGCTAGAGAGCGAATGGCGAGGGCCGGGCTGGCGAGCAGGCTGGCGGCCAAGAGGCGCCGTATAGAGGCGAGGGAAGGCATCTTTTTGCAACCAACGGCCATTTTCTTCTCCTAGCCCAACGTGCCGAGTTGTCGCGCAAAGAGCTCAAAAAGGCTTGATGCAAATGCAATGCGAAGAGGCTGCACGCTTAGCTAATAACAGATGGCGCCGGTCCACGCACGTGACGAGGCATTTGAACCACCTCGCTCCCACGATTCAATACCCGCCAGCCTCGTGCACCACTTGTCCTCTTTGCCACCACCATGGCCCCTCTCAACCCAGGCTGAGCCTCATGCAAAACAGGCGGCTCAAGGAAGCTCCGGACGACATTGCGCGCCGGCGTGGCCCCCCCCCAAAGTTCCGCCCAGGGCCTGCGCTGGCTCTCGTTGGGCAGAGGCGATGAAACGCTCGTCCCTGGAGCGTGCTTCGAATTGATTGGCGCCTGTCAATGCGAGTCAGCCATGGCAGGCGCACGTCCGTCCCCTGGCGGGTGACGCCTTGCTGCCTCTTGTTGCCTCTGGACTCTTTTTTTTTTTTTTTTCCCTCTGGCCTTTTTTGGTCTCTTTAAACAACACCTTTTGAAAAATCGCTAAAACTCCAAATCAAATCTTGCAGCACGCTTTGCCTCTTGTTTCTCATACTCCAACGCCGAGACAGATTCATCATCATGCAGGTTGCTGCCTTGTTCGTCGCCGCTGCGTGCGCCACGCTTGCTGCTGCTGCGCCGTACCGCCCATTTAGGCCGCCAATTATCGGTCCCAATGGCGATGCCGCGCCACTGGTTGAGACGCTGCCCAGACAATTTCAGTAAAGCATTTTGACGCCTTGTTTTTGTCACCAACGCATCCAATAACCCCAAGAGGTACGGCTCTTTTTTATTTTTTTTTTGTTTGTATTGGACGAGATGATGATATACTTTTACCCGAATATGTTTCAAGACGGGAATGAGGTGCCTCCTGTGATTCTAATCCATTTATCTGACTGCTTGCTACGTGTCATTTTTTGCATCGCCATTGAATAACCTGGGGTTTCTGGAAGCTGGGCTAATGACGTGATAGATTTGCTTGCCCACGGTCAAGACGAGAGCAAACGTTGGACGGGACTGGTTACATGTACGCGGATAACTAGACTTTGTCGATGGATGGTTTTAAACAAGATTCAAGGTCGAATAGTTGCAATGAGGTGCCTGCCTGGTTTAGTGACGCAGTGTTGAATTCATGCCCAAATATCAGTCTTTGTGCTCTTTGTATGTCGCATTTGAGTTTGTCTTTTTTCCACGTCTTTTTTGCTCAAGAGTCACGCGAGTTGCACATGAGAGATTTAAAGAACGCAATGAGGATCTGGTTCAGTTTGGACCCCTACTGACTTTTTACTCGAGACTAAGAAACACGCTCTTGTTTAGCAAATACATCGTTGCACTGGCCATTAGTTGTAGACCAAGAATAAAAAAAAACATTCAGGCCTAGGAATTTTTAAAAGGAAAAAGAAAAAAAAGAGAAATAGTAATCACAGATTCAACGTCTTGTTGCATGATTGGTAGACTAGCTCGATTTGGCAACAAGAGGCCTTTTTTTGTTTCCGGTATACATTAGACTGGAGACCCGAGGCAAACTATTGGATGCTCCACAACGTCATTGGACTCTGTAGCATTTGGCCTGCATCTCGAGTTTGAGGGAGGGGTAAGTGAAACGATAAAGAAGAGACTTGTCAGAGCAACGGGGCCAAGATGCGGTTTTTTTTGGCCAAAATTTTGCTTGCCTTTCGTGTGCTCGAGGTTGCATTTCGGAGCGTAGAGTGCAGAGAGCTAGCTCCAAGAGGGAAGCTTGGTGTTTCTGGCAATGTGATGAAGCGCATCGGTGAAACTAGTGGCTAGTCGACACCTAATCTACAAAATGTAGAACCCCCCCACTACCGAGGAAGATTTAGTTTCTGGAAGCTATATAAACGCAAACACATCCCTCTCTCTCACACCTCTTTCTCCTCATTCCATCTCGCAACCCCCCCCCCCCCAAAAAAACAATGGCACCACCACGCAAAGCCCTCATTGCCGTGACTTCGGCCCACGCGCCGCTCTATCCCGAGGGAAAAGAAACAGGCGTGTTTATCAGCGAGGCTCTGCATCCGTTTCTCGTTTTTAAAAAGGCGGGGTTTGACGTGGACCTCGTGTCGGAGACGGGGACATATCAGGCAGATTGGCTGTCCTTGACAGAGGAGTATCTGTCGGGTGAAGATAAGCGGATCTGGGAGGATACGGGGAGTGAGTTTCGGAGCAAGATGGAAAAACTGCACAAGCCGGGAGCTGTGGATGCGAAAAATGTGAGTTGAACGGATTTTGTTTTAAATTGGGGTTTGTATGTTGCTAATGGGGGGGATAGTTTGGTATTTTTTTTGCATCGGCGGGCCACGCGTCGCTTATAGACTACCCCGATGCAAAGGGCTTGCAAAAGATTGCTTCGGAAATGTACGCCAATGGCGCCATCATCTCTGCCGTGTATGTTTTCCCCCTCTCTCTCTCTCCTGGGATATTCTCGTGCTAACCTTTATAGCTGCCACGGCGGCGCCATCTTTCCCGGCATCAAGGACGCCAGCGGCAAGTCTATTATTTCGGGACGCAAAGTCACCGGCTTCACCACGCAGGGCGAGGAGGAAGAAGGCGTCCTCGAAACCATTCAAAAGTGGAACAGGCCAACCATTGAAGCCTCGGCCGCCAGCTCGGGCGCCAAGTGTATGTCTCTTTTTTCCTCTTCCGTTTCTGGCCTACGTGACTGCTTCTTGTTGTCGTTGTTATAAAAATGTTCATTATAACTGTGGAAAAAAAAAAAAAGAGAGGCTAATTCTTCTAGACGTCTCTCCGCCAACGCCGTGGGTCTCGTTTACCCAAACCGACGGCCAAATCGTCACGGGCGCAAATCCCGCCAGCGCAGAGGAAACGGCAAAGGCGGCCGTCGCGGCCTTTGAAAAGCTATAGCCCCGTCACGTCGTGGTAAAATGACACCTTGTAATCTTGTCATGGCCTCCTAGCAAGCAAAAATACTAGTCGCAAACTTGTGCTTCAGCCCCATGCCACGTTAAACTCTGCCATGCTTTTAAAAAACCTGCCTTGTCCTTTGAGAGTTTTTAAAAGAAATCCGCGTTAACCACCAGCCATGCTTCAGGTATACACAAGGTGTGTGCAACTGCAACGCTACACGTAGTATCCCATTGCCCTCGTTCTTTTACCAGCCTCGCCACTACACCATTCTTGTCCACTCTCCAATCCCGCAAACAAAAAAAAACTCCTAGCTCCTCTTGTAAAAGCCTCTCGTCTTCTTCAAACCTCGACAGCACACCCCCCCTTGGGTTCTGTAAATGCCTGCATATACGCGGGCCCGTTATAATTAGATGCGCCAGTGGCTTCAACTCGTATCTGTCCATGGGTGGGCAAGACGCATCTACCCGACAAGTGCCACCCAGCCCATCTGCACCCGCCGTCGGCCCTTTGACGCCCAGTGCAACCGTCACACGCGCCAGTCCATTGTCCTGGCATCACCAGATGAAACATGGCTTTTTTTTTTTTTCCAACCCTTCTTTTGCCCTGTCCACTCGGCATCGACGAGGGGTTTACTCTAGTTTCACTTTTTTTTTTTTTTTTTGTTTCTCTCTCTTCTCTCGACTTCCGGATGCAACGCAGGCAAATATCCGATAACCAGCCTTGTCTCGCCTTCTTGCCATCTTTGCCAATCACGAGCAACCGTCTTGGGGTGCGACGCTCGAGTGCCGCCGCAGCACGGCATTCACCTTTACAGGCGTCATCCATCCAGGTTCAGCCTCAACGGGCACCTGGTTGTCGCCGGCAGGTTCCGCAGGCGCCATGATGGTCTGTGAGGGCAACGGGGATGAGGAGCTTGCTTCGTCCGCGTCAAGGGAAAAGTAGAGCACGAAGCCGCGGGGCTGGCACGACGACGACGATGACGACGGCATGGTGAGTAATTGGTACTTGATGTAGCTATTATTCCGTCGTGGCAATAGGTTAGAGGCAGCAAAACAATATTTTTTTCCTTTGTCGAGTATTATAGGAAGCTAGAGTGGCGTTTGCTGGCCAAGCAGCTCAGCAGCGTCTAGCCCCAAGCCAATAGCGCCTTGCCCGCTGATTCAGGACCCTGCCTCTTGCCTCTTGTGCTTGGCAGCGGTACCACCTTGCTCTTGGCCCTACTTGGCTGGCAAATAGGCTCGCTGCAGACAAGCAACGCAAGAGCAAAACAGCCCTCTGCGCCTACCGTGTGGTGGCACAGCCCCGATTCGACTTTGCAGCCGAGGCAAGCCCAAGACCGTGCTCTTGCCGTCGATATTCATGTTGGTCGCACCTGCCCGATGCAGAGCTGATGGGATGCAGCATGACGCCTGCCTGCACCGTTCATGGTTATCAAGCCGGCAAATTCCATCAAGGGAAAAAAACAGCCTCTATAAAAAGCAGACGCTCTTGTCAACAGGCGAGCACAACTCTAGAGGTCCAGGAGAAACACGGCCGACAACCTCGGACCCAAACCATAAACTCCTTGCCGTGGCACCCTGCATCGCTAATTCTTGGTCTCCTTTTTACCCCATCCCAACTCGCGGCTTCCTTGTTGTACCTCCAAGACTCAATCCACGCCCCCCTTTATCAAGCCGCCGCAATATCCTACACTTTGGCACGCTTGACAAGCTAGATGGGGAAAAAAAATCTTGTACAAGCAAAAACAGAGTCGAGACTTGCACCTTGAGAGGCACGCGCAGGGAATGGCCTGCGTCGATGACTGTGTGTCCTTTTTTTTAATATTTTCTTGGGTCAGCCCGTGCGGCTGCGCAAGAGCCGAGTGCCGAGACGGGTTATATCCCACGCCATTACGTATTCCGCTATGCCCTATGTCGTGCTTTTTGCAACGCGCATCAAGAAGAAAAATCCCCCCCTTGTGTTTATAAAAAAAAAAAAGAAAAAAGGTTGGGTCTGCTGGCATGCTGCGCTCGGACATGCTCTGCCTCGGTGCTTGGGTTCAGCTGCACGGCAAGCGCCCAAGCGTCGTGGTTGTCTATCCAAGCTGTCCGGGCTTTGCTGCTTGACAAGGCTCAAGTCTTTTACCATGCTTGTCTCATGTAAAAAAAGATAACGTAAAAGAAAACCGCCCCGTCTATCCAACCACCTATTTCGTCGTGTAAAAAAAAAGAGGATAAAACACACGTCTACGTTTAGGATACGCACCCACGTTCGACAAGAGGCAGGCTCCCCTGACAAGGTTAGCTAGCTCTATTTTTTCTTGGTCTTGTTTATATCCCCCCCGCGACGGCAACTATGCCTCTGACGAACCGCCAGGGTCCAGGCCTGTTCACGGCTTTAGAGTGGCGAGATTTTTTTCTTTATACAAACGTCATGGTACCGCGGATACGAGCAGTCTATTGCCAATAACTCGGGGATGCGTAACCCAATGTCATGAATAAAAAAAAAACTAGCGCATGTCTGCTTTGCGAAATTAGTCCATATTTTTCTTGGCCGGGACATGGAGAAACAGATTTGTCTTTTTGGGACACCTGGACGCGTTTGTTATAATCTAGTCGACAAGACACCTCTACCCCCTGAGGAGCTGGGCCTTGTTGGCTCCCTGGTCCTGTCACACGTCGACATGGAAATGATGGTGCACGCCCCCCCTTCTCTCCCCGGGCTGTCCAGGCCCAGGGGCTTGGGACAAGGGAAGCCAATTTCTTACTTGACAAGCGCAAAAAAAAAATATGTGTCGATGAAATTTTAAAACCAAGAGCCGTGGGAAATAACGTCAAGCAAAGCTCGTGGATGCAGAGCTGACTGGCGTTGGCGTTGAGTAGCATGGTGGAAAAGGAAAAACGACCGCCACTGAGCAGCACGTGGACGTAGACGCCAAAGTCGGTGGCTTGACCAAGAACGGGCGGTGGCTTGCCAGCCAACTTGCGCGCCTGTTTCCCTATTACATCTCTCGAGTCCAACCTTTTCATCTTGTCCCAGCTTCGGCACATGGCATGACAAGCTATACCGACCATGAATCCATTCTTTTTACCTCGCGCGTTGAAAAAAGGCAGCGGCACGTCATTTCACTTTTTTTCATGTGCACGCCCCCCCCCCCTTTTTATTGTTCTCCGATGTTGCGCGGCCCATTTCAACACCATCATCTTTTTCCACTCACCTGAAAGCCAGTTGTCTATTTGGCCATTTTTGTAGATGCAGCGCTTCGGCCACATGGCGGACCGGGGATGCGAAACGGCCGCTGAGGGATGCACCGCCTAGATATTCACTAGCCCAACTAACCTCTACTACCACCAGACCTCTACTACCACCAGACCTCTACTGCCACCAGACCTCTACTACCACCAGAACCTCTACTTGACAAGAAGAAGCGTAAAAAAAAAACCACCTCCAAAAAGAGAAAAAAAAAAAAATTCGCCTGCCTCGGCCTTGGGCCCTGCTCAGTGTTGCACCGCATTTGCATCTGCGAGGCACACCGACTCCTCAGCCTCCTTTCTCAATTCCTCCCCTCGTCGGCTCGACATGCCCATTCACCGCCGCACCTTTATCCGCTCGCCTCCTCTCCCCCATCTTGCAAAACACTATGCCTTTTTTAGTTCCTCGTCTCATGTCTATGCCTTTAATCCTTCTCGAGCCTAGATTTCTCAGCCTGTGTAGTTTTTTTTGTCCATCAGTCATCTTTCTCAGACTCCCTTGTTTGCCTTTTGCACGTTCCTTGGCCCTTCTGCATCCTCCGTGAGCGTCAGTGCACCGAGCCCAGGCTTCCGCACAAGCTCTTGATGCAAAACACTTGCTGCATCCTAAATTTCTTACCATCCACCCCTTTGCTTATACTAGTACCCATGGCTTTTGAGCTACCTCTACACATTTGTCCAAATCAAATAAAAATCATTGTAAAAATAAATAAAAAATTCAGCAATAAAAAAAAAAGAAATGCTGCATATGGAAAAAAGAATATACCGTCTCAAATGTTTACCGCCAACCAACTAATGGCTCCGCTCCGTTACACTGCCCATGGTCCACCACTGCTTGCCACTTTTTTTCCATGTCCTTCTTTCCCAGGGACGCTTGTCCCCTTGGCGCACGCCCCCCTTGGCCCCCTTCACCCCTCCCCCGGGCCCAAGGAGCCAGAGAGAGTCAAGAAATGGTCCAAACGCCTTTGCACCCCAACAACGAGCTACACACCCCCCCCTCCCCCACTGCGTCTTACACCATCCATCCCATCTACAACGGCTCTGCTCTTATTCTTGTTAAACCACCCTCTCTTCCCTCTTCCTCTACCATCCCATTCTCGTCACTTTGCTCCAAACATGTCTTGAGTTCTTTGTCTTCTTCTTTGCTCGTCCAATCTTGCAAAATCCTCTTCTGCTGTGAGCACTCTTCTTCTTACAACTCGGCCTCTTCTAGATACACGCTCCCCCGTGGCATGGGCGTCTTCGCTCAATAGCACCCATGGGCCTCATCAGCTTCTTGGCCCGGAGGAACGAGGGGGAACGGCACTCGGAGCCAGCCATAAGCCATGATGGTTACCGTGCCAGCATTGCCTCAACCTCACTCCGAGGTTTGTCTGCCCTTGCATCGTCCTTTTTTTTTGCCCTGCTGCCCGCTCCCGTCATCTTGCTTACAACTGCCCCAAGGTCTCTCTGTAACGAGCAATGGATCCAGTCAGCATCTAGAGGCAAAGCTCAGCCAGTCACGCCTCGCATCGCCCGTCAAGCCCTTTTTCCTCGGCATCCGTCAAGACTCGATCGGCAACCTCCGAGACAGCGCAGAGCAGGCCTACACGCACCCCAAGGCACATGGGCGCAACCCTCGCGACAGCCTGCGGGCCCTGCAGTTGCGCGGCAGACGCCTCAGCCGCCTCGACACCGACTCCATGTCCATTGCGCCCTCTGTGCGCTCCATTGCCACATACAGCGCCTCCGAGTCGGTGACAAGTCGCATTGGTCGCCATGTCGACCTTCTCGATGCCCAGGGCGAGCTCCGGCCCTACGACTTCAAGTCGCGCATCCAGGCCGCCGGCGCCAGGGACTATGGCGAAGACGTGGCCGAACGCAACATGGGCCAGAATGCAGTCGACGTGCGGAGCCCTGCGGCACAGGCCTATTATGCGTCTGCAGCAGCGGCAGCAGGCCCACGCCAGGAGCTGGCTGGCGGCAGGCGAGCAAACCGCGCCAGCATCATGAGCAATGCCAGTAGCTCTCGACAATCGTCAGCAACGGCACGGCGGTCAAAGCACGCCAAGGCCGAGGCTCAAGGTGCCAAAAGGTCCAGGCGGGCAAAGTCCACCACAAGCCAGGCGTCGATTGAGCAAGCTGCTTCGCAAAGCGAGGACGAGAGACGAGGCCTCAAGTCGACTCAATCAGTCTCGAGCCTCGCATCGGCCTCGGCCCCCCATGTGCCGCGCTTCCGGCCGCAGCTTGTGCCGTCCATCAGCCCCAAGGACACGTCGCACAATGACAGCCGTGCCAGGCCCAAGGGCAGAGAGCTGCACCAGCGAGCATCCAGACAGCGAGGAGCAACGGACAAGACGCGTGTCGTTGAGGCTCCTCGTCGACAGCAGCCGGCAGCCGAGCTTGAGAGCTCCGACGAGGGCAGCGTCAGCGACTCGGCGCCCGCTCCCAGTACGTTTCATCACTATTGCTTGGCCAAAAAGACCAAGGGAAAAAAAGAGCAAATTGCTGACTTTTTTTTTTTTTTTTTTTTTTTTTTTAAAAAACAGGCGTGTCGAGCTACCGCGACGAGACGGCTCGCAAGACCAACCGCCACAGCGCGCTGCCGCACTGGAAGAGCCCATGGAGCCACTTCCACCGGGATCCCTTTGCCGCTCCGTCGGGCGGATCCGACTCGCGCGGCTCCCTTGCGCACTCGCGCGACGGGTCGTGGCGAAGCTTTTCGTCGCAGGCGCGAGCCACGGCGGCTGATGCGGGCCGCAAGTCGTCGCTGCGACAGTGGTCCGTCTCGTCGGTGACGCCCACGACGGAAATGTCGGACCATTCGAGCAATCCCGCGGCGCGGCCCCTCAGCACACACACGGCAAACACGTCGGTGGACATGTCGTATCCGGCTGCCCCCGCCGGCGACGACTTCAACATGGACGACTGCGACTTGTCCACCGACTCGGAAGCCGACTCGTTTGTGGAGAAGCGCCGCCACGCCGAGTCGCTCCTCTTTACCGACACCGTCTTTGGCGACTTGGGCAACAATCTGCCCGGCCTGTTTGACGCGGGCCCGGATCCCGCCTGCTTCAAGTGCGCCGCCGCCGCCAGTCCTGCGCCCAGCAAGGGCAAGAGCAAGAGCAAGAGCAAGGGCAAGACGCCAACGCCTCGGGTCCGCCAGGTGCCGACGCCGCAGCCAGAAAACCTCTTGTGGCGGCGGCGCGACCGGCTTCGCTCCCTCGGGTACGAATACGACACAGACGAGAGCGAATCGGAGCCCCATGTCCATGGACGAGGCCGCACGCCCACGCAGCGGCCCGCCGTGGCCACGATGCGCTACCGCACGTCGGTCGACAGCCGCATCGACGAGGACGACGAGGAGCAGGGCGAGGTGCGCGTGCTGAGTCTGCGCCCGCTGGGCAAGGCGAGCAGCAAGAGCCGTCTCCAGGCGCGCCATGGCGGCCGCGGCATCGAGCCCGTGCTAGAAGACTGCGAGGGCGGCAATGCGGCAGACGTTGAGTAGAAGAGACGCTTGTCTTGTTTTGTTTCGAGGGTCAATTTATTCTCTTGTGTCGTTGAGTCTTGCTTGTCTCTTGCATTCCATTGTGTATTCCTCTTTTTTTTGTCGCTTTTTTTTCCTCTTGGCCATGTTTTCGACTTGCAACTCGAACTCTTTTTTTTTTTTTTGACATGACATTAGCGGCAACGGTGTTGGATACAAATTGATGGACAAGATGACAGACGGGGCAGACGTTATGAGACGCGGGAGGAGAAACAGAACATGTCATATACCCCACGTGACTTTGGATAGATGAAGTAGCCCATGGTAGCCAGTCTGATGTGTATAATGATGTGCCTTTTTTTCTCTTCTTTTTTCCTTTTCCTTTTTTATTGCGCACTCTAGAGGTATTTACTAGTTGCAAGAAATGCTCGTCGTAGTATTAAAAGCGTTGAAAAAAAAAAAAAAAAAAAAAAAAAAAAAAAAAAAAGTTTTACAAAGTTAAAAATTATTAAAATCTTTTTAAACCCCTGTTTTTTTTTTTTGCCCCCCCCCCGTTTTTTTTTACCCCCCCCCCCCCCCCCCCCTGCGAAGCTGCGAAGCTGCGAAGCTCCCGAAGCAGCGAGCGAGCGAAGCTCCCCTGCGAAGCTGCCAAGCTCCGAAGCCTATTTCTGCTTCGCA
>NJET01000096.1:4557-75804 GCA_002591415.1 Ophiocordyceps australis | reverse complement strand
CGCCCTCCTCCACCGCCACGCCGCCGCCATTCCCTTTCTTCCCGCCCCCCACGCCCACGCCCTCGCCACATACACCACGTCCTTTTACCCACCATCTACTCCTCCCCATCTCCTTGTCCACGCCTCCTTTTCTGCAATGCAGTCCACCGTCGCGGCACTCTTGTCTGCCCTCGCTCGGCCGGGTGCCCTGGTGGCGCAAATGTGCGCCGCTCGCCGCGACGCTGAGCGCAACCACGCCCAGGCGGCCAAATCGGGGGCCCGCTGGCCGCTGGGGCTCTTGGATGATGCGCGCTTGCGTCTGCAGCAGGGCAAAGAGGCGCGCGCAAGGGTGGCCAGGAACGAGGCGGATGCGGCGGCACGCGAACTGAGGTATACGCAGCAGACCGTGGCGGCTGAACTGGCCGGCTGGCAAGAGGTGCATGAGGATATGGGGCGCACAGCGGTGAGAGAGTTTGCCCGCGCAATGTTGGTGCAGGAGAGGATTCGCCTCGACGGCCTGCGCAGGGCCTTGCGATGGGCCCGGCGAGGCGCTGCAGACGCTGTGTCTTAAACAAGAAAAAGATAACAACAAATACAACCAACACCAAGTCTAACCCCTTTTTATCCCTCTTTTTTTAACCTGCTTTAACCTGCCCTGCATCTTGCTCGTAAAAAAATGTAGTACAAATTCACCACCTAGTCTAGACCAATTTTATTGCTTTTGCTTCCTTTTTTTTTTTAATACGTAGCAGACTTCTCTACTTACACAAACATACACACTAGCCCTTGGCAGCACCAGCCTTGATGAGCAAAATGTCTCCATCCTCCACAACATAGTCCTTGCCCTTGGTCATCATCTTGCCGTGCGCCTTGACCTCGGCCTCGTCGCCATACTCCTTGAGCGCATCATAGTTGCACACAATGGCCTGAATAAACGTCTTTTCAAAGTCGGTGTGAATCACCCCCGCTGCCTGCGGCGCCTTGGTGCCCGTGCGAATCGTCCATTGGCGCACCTCGTCGGCGCCCGTTGTAAAGAAGCTGCCCAGCTGCAGCGACTTGCGCATCTGCAGAATAATCTTGGGCAGCGCAGACTCGGCGCCCACATTCTTTTGCTCCTCCTTGGCCTCCTGCTCCGTGGCAAACCGCGTCAGGCGCTCCTCATACGCCACCGAGAGAGGAATCAAGGGATCTCCTTCGGCGTGCTCCTTGATCCACTCAAGCACCTTTGGCAAATGCTTATTCTTCTTGCGTATAAAGTCCTTTTCAGACAAGTTTGCCAGATACACAACCGGCTTGGCTGTCAGCAAAAAGAGCGGGTTGATTACTTCAATCTATGGCCCAGTCAGTAAATGTTGCAATAAACTGTCTGTGCAAAAGCATCTGCTGCCAATAGTCAAAGCATTGCCGTCAGGTAAATGTTCATCTCACGATGCGCTCTAGCGTTGTTTGGACGAGGCATTCAAAGAGCTGGGATTAGATTCAGGCCAACTGGCCTTTTGTCATCATGCAACAAGGGGGGCGGACAAGACGGAAATTGGGCCATGTCCTACCTCCTTGGGCCCCCAATTGCCCTTGCGCACCTCTTTGCCGTCCTGAAGCCAGGCAAGAATCTTTTCAATAATGTCCTGCTCCAGCTTGGCTTTTTTAAGCTCCAGGCTCTGGCCTCCCATGCGCGTCTTCTTCTTTTGGTTCTCTAGCGCCTTTTCAACAAACTCAATGTCCTTGAGTCTCAGCTCTTCGCTGATAATGTCGAGATCGCGGCTGGGATTCACATCGCCTTCAACGTGAATAATCTCGGCATCGTCAAAGCATCTGACAACCTGGAAAATGGCGTCGACGGCGCGGATATGCGACAAAAAGGCATTGCCAAGGCCAGCACCGGTTGAGGAGCCGCGCGTCAGACCTGCAATGTCGTAGACAGTGAGATTGGCTGGGACTTGGGACTTGGGCTTGTACTTTTCGCACAGCCAGTCGAACCGAGCATCAGGGACAATGACGCGAGCCTCTTCCGGCTCTATGGTAGCATAGGGGAAGTTCTTTTGCAAGCTGTCAGCGCCCTGATGGCCTAGAGCGGGCGGCTAGAGGGAGCGTCATACAGCTGGGTTGCCGAGGGAGCATTTTGTAATGGCCTGGAACAAAGTGGATTTTCCCACGTTTGCAAGGCCAACCTGCTGAGCTTAGCAAGAGTTGGGCACGGTGGCTGCTTTGGCGGTGCTCACGATGCCACTTTTGAGATTGTTGCCTGGTCTTCCCAGGGGAATCTTTTCTTCTTGGGCCTGCTTCTTGGGCGGCATTTTTCTCTTATTCTTGGAGTAGTGTCTGCACCAGACGAGCCAAGGAAGGAGACGCTCAGGGGCAGGACGAGGAAAAAAAGCAGCAGACCGGGCTGCGCAACGCGAGGGAAAAGACAAGGCCAATGGAGAAGCGAAAAAGTAGAGGCAGTGAGCGCTGGAGAGCGCCTTGGTCATCAAGAGATTGATTGACCAGGACCAAACCCCAGAAGCTAGCTACCTCGACAGAAAAATTGAGCAAACGGGGTGGAAGGGAGCAGCCGGCGTTTATTACAAAGACGCCGCAAGGGGCTGCGATGCCGCACAGCGCGAATGTCGGGAGGGTAGAGAGGGAGGAGGAAGAAAAGGACAGAAATGGTGGAGAGACAGAGGCAGCTTGACAGACAGAAATTTCGAAGCTTCCCCACCAAGAGGTACTACTAGTAGTAGCAGTTAGTAGTAGTTCTAGACTCTGTCCACGCCAGCTCGAATTGGTGACTAGGTGAGCGGGGCGCCGGAGAGCGGCGTTTATTTTCCCCGCGCCGGCTCCAAAACGGGCAAGGCGCAACCGGCAAGGCGCTGCCGGCAAGGCGCAGGCGTCACGTCATGAGTGTCATGGGTCATGGTGGCGTCGAGGAAGCCTCAGGTCGGCCTTGGACCTGCTTTGTTCTTGTTATGCCATCAGCCTCGGGCCATCCATCAGCCCTACCTCTGTGCTGACCACTGGCTGTCAATCCTACAGCCATGTACCCAGAGTTGGTCGCTGCGGCCAGTCTTCATCCCCGACCTGACTGATGATTACTCTTTGCACTCTGACGTCTTGCAGCCCGTCTTGCATTCCGTCCAGTCCAACTTGGTTTTGTTGGTGTCGACCTCATGGCTCCATCTTCATCTTGCTTGCTGCTACTAAACATTGATCGGCTCTAGCCTTTTTTTTTCCTTTTTAACACCACGTCTGCCGCCTCGATTCGGCCGCGGCCTAGCCCGCACCCTGAGACAAGTAGCGCCGTCTGCAGGCCCAGTCGTGAGACAGATAGAGTAGAATTACCTGCTGCCACGAGTACCAAACAGACTTGGCTTCTCTCTTCATCCTCCGCCATGTCGACTCAGGAACCGTCGACGCAGTCGGGCGCGAGCCGGCATCGGTCGACCCTGTCGCTTCAAAAGACTGAAATCACCATACATGTCTATGACTTGTTGCCGGTACAGTGATGCTGCTTATTCTTCTTGCCCGGGCACTCGCCGTCTTTTTGCTCTGCTGACTTTGTGGTGGACGATACAAAGCCCGGTAAGATGTCGTCGGTTCTCTGGGCCATGGGCGCCTCGCTGCTCCATTCTGGAGTCGTGATTAGGAACCGCGAGTACGCATACGGCGGCCACGATGAACGCGGCGTCACAGGTGTCTACTGGACCAAGCCCAAGGAGGAGCCTCCTGGCGGCACCTTTCGCTGCGAGATACTGCACGGCTTCTCGCTTGCCTCGCATCAAGAAATTGACGACATTGTGCACTCCGTCTCACGCGAGTTTCTCGGCACCTCGTACAACCTCTTGACCAAGAACTGCAACCACTTTACCTCGTACCTCTGCCACAGGCTGACAGGAACCCCGGGCCCCTCTTGGCTCAATCGCGCTGCCAGCATTGGCGTCGCCTTGCCGTGCATTGTCCCTGACGAATGGTTGGAACCTCCAGACTACGACACAGCCGAGGGCGCACTCTTGGGGCGTGAGCCGCATGACGCTGGCGACCCAAACACGGACGAGCAGCATCACATGTTGATGCAGCGACACTCTCGGCCTCCCTCGCCCTCGCCCTCGAGGTCGCATCTTTTAGCAGACGGTGCTGGAAGCGGTGGCAACAGTGACGATGAGCAACAAACCCATCGGGCCAGCAGCAGGGGACGACGAGTCCGAGATTCCGCCGGTCGCCGCCTGCCAGCCGCGGAGAGGGCGCCCAGACACTAGCTGAATGTCTTGGCGCCCATCCGCCACCATTTCACGTCGAAATCGGTTTGTCGCTCCCAGACATGATGACGCTCCCAAACGGCGTTGTCGGGCGTTTTTGGTAGAGGAAGAGAGTGCTTCATGTGCTTTGCTTGTGCCATTGCTTTTCTTGCAGCCTTGAGCGTCATGACTTTTTGGGTACATTGTTTTGGAAGGAGCGCGATACCACTGCTTCTTTGCAACGTTGGGAGTCCAATCATTGTTGTTGTTGCTTCACAAAACATTGTCTATGGTTTGTGCTGTATGATATACATTTGTCGTACAAAACATGATAGTATTGCGTTATGCGCCCAAAGTCGAGCTTCATCTTGTCTTGCCCGGCCACTATACACGCCTTGGTTTCCTGGCCCTGATACCGCCAAACTTGATAGAGGTTGCATCTGCCACGCGGGTAATTTTTTCACGGTAAGCTGATCCTTCCGGGCCCATGAGACACTTGATGGCAGCCTCGCGCCCATGACCAAAGCCCTTGAAGACGAGTGCCAGTCGTTGCATCCGGAGGGCCCAGCCATCGTGAGTCAGGCGCTCAAAGACACGTTTTGTAAGCGTGTATCCCGAATCAAAGCTTCCCCGACGATGCTTGCGGAAGCCAACGTGGCCGCACGACATGACAAAAATGGGCTGCTTCTTGGGGTTGCAGAAACTAATGTGCGTGTTGTGCTTGTGTGACGTGACGTGCAGGTGATAGGGATCCGCATGGTCAGGAGGCAGGTTTCTGCGCCTGGCCGCTGCGCGAGCAGCCGCCTCTTCTGGATTCTCCAGGGCTCTAGTATCAACGTGTGACTTTTCAAAGGTTTGTAAAACGTGGCGATTTGCCTTGGTCATGGGAAGGGGCGTTATAGGCTGAGAGATAAAGGTGGGTGACTCGAAAATCTTTTTCAAAGAGTCAATGCTGTGATCTGTTTGTGCGGGCACCGTCATGGGCTGTTGTGGATTGCCTTTGGGCGGCTTGGAGTCGTCGAGGCGCGCTGGCGTGTACGAGAGGAAGCGAGCGCTGGGAGCGGCGCGGACAGCCATTGTGGGTAGTTGAAAAGCTCTCAGAGCCCGAGGAAACAGCCATGACCGGGACATGGCGATTGCATGACCTACTAGCCGGGGCTTTCTTCTATCGTGTTGCAATGGTGCTGCCGTCTTGTTGCTGAAGCAGAGAGGCCTTTCCAGGTTGAAAGTTGGAAGCTTTGCATTATGTACGAATACGAGATATTCGGTGCTATTTAACCGCGACTCAGCCGGACTCTCCGCCTGCCCCATTTGTGGTCCTGCAGCTACCGGGGCGGCTTTAAAGTGCTAAGCAGGGAAAAAAAAGAGCGAAAACTCGGTGATCCTATGGTATCTCGGCTCCGCCACTCCAGTCTTTGCTTGCACCCCCTCCTCCCCTCCCCTTTGATGCGGCAGAACGCTTCGTCCCCAAGCTAGAGTTGCCCTCTCGTGGACTGCTCTCCCATCGCTTGTCCAGAATCTCACGGTTGCCCATCAGCATGACACGATATTTGCAGAATGCAGCCACGACACATACGGCCCTTTTGAGGACGGCCGCGCACATGAACCACACGTATGGCAGATGTCCTGCATACCGAAGGTTAGCCTCGAGTCTATTGCAGAGAGGCGAGCGCAATGTCCAAGGGGCGTTTTTGCAAAGCACGAATATCGCTGCTTCATGGCGGCTGCAATCTCAGTTCCTGCCTTTGGAATTCCGGTTGGCGCCTATAGCAGCAATCCGGTCACGGCAGATTCATGTCAGCGGTACACGGCGTGGTCGAGATGGACGCAAACCGACGGATAAGTCGAATTCTGCAGGTGGAGAAGCGAATAAGCAGCCTACAGGGAAAGAGGCCAAGATTCCGCAAGGCGACGAGTCTACGAGTAAAGACGATAGGCAGCAAGATGGCGAGCAAGCAGACGGAAAGCAAGAGGATGGCAAGCAAGAGGATGGAAAGCAAAAAGACGGCAAGCAAGAGGATGGAAAAAAACAAGAGGAAGACATGCCCCCCCCTCCACCACACGGTGACAAGACGCCCTGGCAAGTCTTTATGGAGACCATGAATAGCGAGTTCCAAAAATCCAAGGAATGGAACGAGTCAACAAAGCAGATTGGCGCGGCTGCGCACCAATTCTCAGAGAGCGAGTCGGTGCGCCGAGCCCGCGAAGCATATGAGAAATCAACGGGCGCCGTGTCTTCAACAGCGTCCAAGGCAGTCAAGTCTACGGCAGGCGCGATTGGCAAGGGAGCGACCTGGACATGGCAGACTCCGGTAATGAAGGGCGTGCGCAAGGCAGCCAACGCCACGGGCGACGCTGTGGACAGGGCCACCAAGCCCATCCGCGACACGGAAGCCTACAAGAATGTCAAGGACGTGATTGACGATGGCAGCTCGTCACGATATGGCGGGTGGGTTGACAAGGAGGAGCGGCGCAAGCGAAGAGCCGAGATTGAGGCGCAACGGGGCAAGACTCCGGAAAAGATGGAGGAGGATCCCAAGTAAGTGGCAGGCTGGGCTCTGACGGCTTGGGTCACGGCGAGTTAACCATGAGACAGTGCGGGAACCAACGTAACCTTACACAAGGACGCGGCATGGAAAGAGGCATGGCGCGACTTTCGCGACACGAACCGGTTGCTGCAGGGCCTATCAAGCATGAAGAGCCAGTACGCAGAGTCGGACAATCCGCTCATTTCAACGGCCCGCAGCATCACGGACCGCATTGGGGGCTTCTTTGCGGAAAACGAAACGGCCATGGTGATTAAAAAGTTTAGGGCCATGGACCCCGCCTTTCAGCTCGAGCCTTTTCTCAAGGACCTGCGCGAGTACATTTTGCCCGAGGTGCTCGAGGCCTACGTCAAGGGCGACTTGGAGACGCTGCAGCAGTGGCTGTCTGCCGCGCAGTATTCCGTCTACGAGGCGCTGACGAAGCAATACCGGCAGGCGGGGATGCGTTCCGACGGGGAGATTCTCGACATTCGCAACGTGGACATTATGCGGGCGCGCATGCTGGATCCCGGCGAGGTGCCCGTCTTCATCGTGACGTGCCGGACGCAAGAGGTGCACGTGTACCGCAATGCCAAGACGGGACAGCTGGCGGCGGGCATGGAGGACAAGGTGCAGCTGGTGACGTATGCCATTGGCATGACGCGCACGCCCGAGGATGTGAATAATGCCGAGACGCGAGGGTGGCGGCTGATTGAGATGCAAAAGAGCGGGCGTGATTGGTATTAAGGAGGGGCGCGTGGCAGAATGAGGCTGTACTGTATCATGAAGGGAACCGAGGTTTTTGTGTTTTGTGTATTAGATAATGTCGGGGCGGCATAAGGGGGAGGGGGACAAAGGGGACAAGATGCATCTCTGGGGCTCATTTTTCTTTTCTTTCCGTTTTTCTTTGGGCGGCGCAGAATCGCTTGGAATGGCTGCCGGAGTTTTGGGCCTGTCTGACGTAAGGATCCATCCTCGGCCCGTTGCGGCTTCTCCACTTTAACCATTTGCTGTCTTTATAGCCTGCAACAAAGAGAGCAGCTTTACGACTTTTGCATCATCTTTTTCCCCATTTAGGCGTCTCTTCTTGAACAGCAGGCAAGCATGGACTATGTCGAGCAGCGCATGGCCCAAGAGGCCGCCAGGCCAACAACGAGGTAAACTCCCCCTCCAGCTCGTCTCCAATCCTCAAAGGCCCCCAAACTCCCTAGGCCACTAGCTAAACAAACCACGGCCTTCTCGTTCCTCCAGCGCCGACATGCTCACCCCTCTCAACCTCATCCTGCTCTGCACCACGCTCTTTTCAATATATCTCATTTCCCGCCCCTCTCGCGCCCCCCAACTCGCCCCCCCGCCTCCCGCCACTGTTTTTGAAACATTTACCCCCCGGACCCTCCTCCCCCACAACGGCACCGCTGGCGCGCGCGTTCTCCTTGCGGTGCGCGGCCGCGTCTTTGACGTTTCGCCCGGTCGCAACTTCTACGGCCCGGGGGGTCCGTATGAAAACTTTGCGGGGAGAGATGCGTCGCGCGGGTTGGCGTGCGGGTCGTTTGACGAGGACATGTTGACAATGGACTTGGATGCAGAGTTGGATGCGCTGGATGGGCTGCAAGAGGCGGAGATGGAGGCGCTGCAGGGGTGGGAGGAGAGGTTTTTGGACAAGTATGATGTGGTGGGGAGGCTGGTTTCTGTGGGCGAGTATGCTGCCATGAAGAAGTAGCTGGTGGTGTTCTGAGCGAGTATGCCGCTAGGGGTTTGCTCTGGGCGAGCAGGCAGATTGCAAGAAATAAACGAGAGTGGCCGTCGTTTAAGGAAAGCAAGCTGCTTGACGCTTTTATTCTTCCTAGGCCAGATATTAAAAAAAAAAAAAAAAAAAGAACAATTTGGTTGTAGACAATATATACATCAAGTACAACAAGCCATTCAAAAACTCCCCCTTGCGCTTCCCTCTCCGCCAAAAAAAAAGGACGAAGAATTCCCACCTGATTACCAAGGCAGAGAAAAGAAGACCCCAAAAAAACACTACAAACTCTGGGGCCCGCGAGCCCAAAGAGCTCTACAAAGCGTATAAAAACCCCCCATTTGCACGACAAACAAAAAAATATGAAAAGAAAAGGGGGATAGAGGAGGAGATAAAGAGACCAAAAAAGCAGCCCGAGGGTCGTAGTCTCAGTCGTCGTCATGTCTTTTAGAAATATTGAGCGTCTCGGCCGCGTGCCGCAGAATAGCTGCCGTCTTGGCCGTGACGCGCCGCGCCATGTCCCAGTCTCCCGCGTCGACGCAGTCGCGAATGGCGGGGAAGTAAGCCTCGTCGTAGCCGGACCAGAGCTGGGGCCCAAAGACGACGTGCTTGAACTGGGTGCGGTTTGGAATCTGAGTTGGTGATTAGCAGTCAAGAAGCAATGCTCTAGCAGTGCAGTAGCAAGAGGTGAAATCCTGCCAAGGAAATTGACCAAGAGGAACAAGGGGAAAATGGGGAAAATGGGAAAAAAGGGGACAAGGCAGAAAAAGGGGAAAAGGGGAAAAGGGAAAAAAAAAAAAAAAAAAGAGACTTACCCCGCCTCCAAGCTCAACATCAAGCAGCGCCGTCTCAAAGGCCGCCATCTTGTCGTTATACTCCTTACGCGCCACTCCCAAGTCCTTGGCCTCCCAGCCGCCACTCGCCAGCACCAGGCGATCCCACTCGAGCTCCCAGCGCGCAAACTCGGCCGTGCGCTGCTTCACCAGCGCCACAGCGCCCTGCAGCTCGCCCAGGTCGACGCTCTGCTCAGTGGTAGTCTTGGCCCCCTTGGTCCCAGTCGTCGTCTTGGTGGCCAGCCAGGTGCCCAGGCCGCGCACCCACTCGTCGAGCGCCTCGCCATACGCCTCCATGCCAAAGGGCAGCACCGCCCGGTCGGCCAGATCCAGCACCACCAGGCCCACCACCTCGGCCAGCAGCGACGTGTAGACAAAGCCCGGGTCGATGTACTGCTCCACCAGGTCCAGTTTCTCGTAGCTCGAGTGGTAGGGGTAGGGCGCGCCGTCAAACGACAGGTCCAGCGAGCTCGTGCCGGCAATGTCCTGAAAGGCCACATAGTCGCTGCCGGCGCCCAGTCCCGCCATGACGGCGCCCGCCGCGGCTGGCTTCCACAGCTCGCGCAGCGTCGCATTGGCATGGGGGTCAGTGACGCGCTCCAGCGCCCTCAGCAGCGCCTTTTTGAGCAAGGGCGAGCCGGCCGCATGGAGCTTGCTGCCCGCCACCGCCGTGTCGAGGTTGATGTAGGCGTAGCCGCCCTCGCGCAAGTCGTCGAGCTTGTTTTCCACATACTCGGTCGACCCAATCAAATTGTACTCTTCCGCGTCCCAAGACATGAATTCAATCGTCCGCAGCGGCCGCCAGCCCCGAGCCACCAGTCCGCCAAAGATGCGCGCCAGCTCAATCATAATGGCCGTGCCGGTATGCGGATCCACCGCCCCAAAGCCCCAGGCATCGCGATGGTTGCCCACCATGACGCGCCGCTCCCCTTGCTCCATGCCCTCGATGCGCCCGTACACGTTCCAAATGGGCTGCTGCTCCACCTCGTCCTGCTCGTTGCGCAGCCGCACCACGGGCGAGCTGCCGTTGCCCGTCCACCACTCTTCAATGTCAGGCACCCCGCCCTGCCATGCCTCGGGCACCCGCTCGCCATGGCCCTTGAGATGGCCCAGCAAAACTTGCGCGTCTCGCCACGCCAGCGGCAGGCTGGGAATCTGCACCAGCGCCTTGGATTCATTCACCTTGAGCCGCGGCATTCCCTTGGTGCTTTCCCACCCAGGAGTGAGCACGTCGCCCACCACCCAGCTCATCATGCTCACCGACCCGCGCTGCACCCCGTCCGAGGGCATGTAGCGTCCGTCGGGCGCCACCTCGCCCAGCACGAACCCGTCGTCGGCCGGGTCGCTGTAAATCAGGCACCCGGCAAACCCAGCCAGCTCGGCCGCCTTGACCTTGAGCGCCCGGTCCGTCTCGCTGCCGTAGTAGCGCACCAAAGCAATTGCCCCCTTGGTCGCTATCCCTCGCTTCTCAAGAAGCCCAAAGTCGTCGCGTGAGCCATAATTGGCATAAATGAGCGGCCCTCGCACATCTCCCGACTTGGAGTGCCCATGAAACGCATACGTCTGCCGTCCATACTTTTCATCGCCCCGTTCCTCCTCCTCCAGCCTGGCCGTCCAAATGGCCGAGTCGCCCGAGTCGCCGAGAATCTGCACTGCGCGGCCGTCCTTGCGCGGGTAGTTGATGTAGACGCCGTACTCGTCCACCTGCACCTTGTCCAACCCCGCGCGGCTAAACATGCTCTCGACATCCATGGCCGTGGCAAAGTCGCCCTCGGTCCCGGCAATGTGGGCGTAGCTCGAGAAATGCTGCACCGACGCGCGCAGCCGGCGGCCTTCGATGCTTCGCTGGATATGGGTCCGCAGGTCCTCGGGGTCGAACCGCATGCCCGAGTTGAGCCGTGACGACAGGCTGCCAAAGATGCCGCTGGCAAACAAAAAGTAGACGAAGCCAAGAATCACAAACAGGGCAACGATGCGAGCAAAGCCCAGCACAAGCGTCATCCGGTCCATTTGAGGAAGCTGTAACCGCCACCTATCCGTAGTAGGTGTGCTGGAAGCGTCATTGTCATCGCTGCCATCGGCATTGCCATCCGTCGTCGATGGCTGTGAGGGCAGCTGGATATTGAGCCGGGGTAGCCGCGGGCGCCACGACCATTTCCATCGCGGTAACGACAGTTTGAAGCCTATTCTCTTGCTCCAATTTGACCCGCGCCAAATCGACGGCTCTTCAATGTCCATCTCTTGCATCTCTTGCCGCACGTGGGCCGCCTCGCTGTCGTCGTCGTCGTCGTCGTCGTCATCGCTGCCAAACAGACTGTCCTCGTCATCCGTCTCCACTGTTGGTTGGCGATAGCCGTTTCGGGGCCGTCTGGCTGAAGCCGCTGCTGACGACTCTTGCCGCGGCAGTAAATGGTCCGCCTCGACGTCGCCATCATCGCGGCCGCTATATCGGGTGCGCCTGTTGCTGCTCGTGGCCAATGCTTCGTCATATGTCGGCGGCACCGGGTCGTAGAAAGGCTGCTTCTCTGAAGGCATCGTGGGCGGCACATTCGCAGCTATGGGAAAAGAGAAACAAAAGGATCGGTCCCGAGATCCAGCCCGTGGCCATGCAGCCCGGAAAACGGGGGGTGGTGGCTACACCACTTGGTAGTCGTAGTCGTAGTCGTAGTCGTAGTCGTAGCCGATTGGAAGACGGCAGCACCAAAGGGAGCGTCGGCACAAAGAGAAAAAGAGTCGGCGGCAGTCGGCCAAAGATATCGGTCTAGAGAGAGACGGACAAGTTACGAAAAGAAAAATAGAGGCGTCCCAAAATCAAGCCGCGTGCATGCTGGCTGGCCGTGTCTTGAAAGCCGTCCAACCTTGTTGCCTCTGACTTTGGCTGCTTTGACGCTGCGCTGCAACTTGTCAGAGACCCGATTCGGATCGACAAGAGGGCACAGCCACCTGCAGCACTTTGCAAAAAAAAGGGGGGGTCCGTCGTCCGAGTCATCCATGCCTATGCCCCCTCTAGTTATTGCCCCCTCCAGCACTATCGCCCCCTCCATCCCCCCTGGCTGCCATGCAGGCTGACCCAGTTAGTTAGCTAAGCACCCGCGCGACCCGCTAACCCACAGCCCGCTATAAGCGGCACAAGGGTCCTATCTAGGGTCTTTTGCCTAGAGCGTACTACATACCTAGAGCCTAACTACATACACTAGAGCGTACCATACTACTACCAACTAGAGCATCCTCCCTAGCCGTGTCTTCTGCCTAGCCGTCCGTCGCCTCATTATTCTCTAGCAGCAGCAGCTAATCAAGGTTTGATGCCAACCAGCAGCAGCAAGTCACTCTAGCAGCCTTCACCTCCTCTATTCTGCGGCCCCCCTGTGTGCACCTCTTTTTGCCCTCGTCCAATTCCATACCACCACTACTACTGCCCGCTACCAACACGGCAGCCAGCACATTAGCTTGGATACAGCACCACGCCCTCGTACTGCCGACTCCGAATATTCTCCAGCGTCTGCTCAAAATGCTTCTTGCTTCCTTCTGTCGATACCGTATCCTGCTGCATGCCCCCAAGGTTTGAGTGGATCAGCTCAATCAGCCCATTGAGATATTTTGTCGTCACCTAGTGCCGTCAGCCATTCCTGTCTTTTATATCTTGCCCTCTCTCTCTCTCTTTCTTTCTTTCTTTCTTTCTTTCTTTCTGTCTTTCTCCCCTTTCTCACAGCCCACAAAGGAGAAAAGAAGGAGAAGAAAATGAGACAAAACTTACCGAATCGTTTTGCTGGTCAAAGTAATAGACATATCGATCCAATATCTCGACAAACAGCTCAATCGAAGTAGCCGTCTCCATGCAAGAGTCTGCAACGCGCAATGCCCGCTGCAGACACTCGAGCACCCGCTTCCCGTCACGATACAGCTACAGACGTGTCAGCTTTCCCATCTCCCATCTGCTCTTTTTTTGCTCCTTGGGGCTGCCGCAATCTGCCACTACTCACCTCCGTCTCCTCCGTTTCGCCAATGCCTGTCATCGGCGTCGCCCACCACAAGTGGCTTGCCAGGTAAACTGCTCGGCACTGGTCCGGCTTGCGCAATAGCTTGCTGCCATGCTGGGCGCACTTTGTGATGAGCGTGTCGTAATTCTCCTTGCCAAAGTGGCGCGTCTGGTGCAGCGATGACGCTATCACACACACGGCCTGGAACTGCGCCTTTGAATCCGTCACTGCCTCTTCATACACTGTAAACGCCTGCGCATAAAACTCATAGGCCGCCTCTTCAAAGCCCATCGCATCAGCCGTCTGTCCCGCGCTGCAAAACAGACGCAGTGCCAGGTCAGCTGTCCCCTGTCCGTTGACGCGCGAGTACAGCGCACTCAATGCCGAGTGCACAAACTTGTACAGCGCGTTGCTTTGTGTTTCCCAATTGTCATCATAGTGCTCCCGAGCCTTGAACCTTCGCGCCAGGCGCAGACATGCCGTCATTAGCGGTGGCGTCGTTGTGCGTACCCGCTCGTTGCCTTCATTGTAGGCCTTGCGCGTCATTTGCAGCAGCTTGAATTGCGTGTCGTTATCCTCGGCCTGCAGCAGGTGCACCATGCGTGCTAGCAATCCCTGCTCTTCCATTGTTTCGTCCGTTTCGACCGCTCGCCGCTGAGCCGCTCCTGCATACCCTTGAGGTGTCTGGGAGCCCTCCCGAATGAGAACCGACATGATTTCAAGAACGTTTTCGACTTGTGCCGTTGTTGAAATCGTGGTCCGGTCCTTGAGCAGGGTCCGCAGTATCCCACCAGCCACGGCTCGTCTTGTTGGATATGATTGACACTGGAAGAGGGGAACGTACGTCGGCAGCGACAGCGCAGTAAAAATGGACACATATCGCGTCAGTGGCGCCTGAAGCAGTGCAAGCAGGCTCTGCTGCGCGGCGGGCGAATGAAGGTCAGCATTATTTATATTCTCCCGCGCCTTGGACGCCGCATAGTCGAGAATCTGATCCACATAGTCGAGACGATCCGGATAATTGTTGAGCGCCAAGTTGCAGAGCGACACAAGTAAAGCAACCGTGTCTTGAATGGGCAAGTGTTGAGCCTCGACAAGGTTCTTTACTTGGCCAAAGAATATCTCGTACAGCTCAACACTGGCGCTGCTCGCTTCTTGGCCATTGACGCCAGGCGCAGTACCATCTGTCGACGTCGTCGATCCTGCCACAAGAGTACTTGCATCGTCACCTTGTAGTGTCGAGTCAGTCTCCCGCCCCTTGCCATTGGCTGCCAAAGGCTTGTCATGCGCTTGCGCCAACGATGAGTCGCCATCAGTCGACGAGGGCGCTTGCGTCGAATCCTTTGAAATACTGGCTTTTTCCAACAATTTGGCCAGTGCTTCAGCCTCCGCCTTTTCTTGATGTGGCCCCTTTTCCCTTGGCCCCTCGCGATCCGCATACTCTGACAAGCGGTCCATGAGACCAATCACTATGGCTTTGACATTGACATGAGGATTCAAGCGCGACACGGCCGCGAGGAACTGGTCGAGGGTGTGAAGGTGGAATTCATCGGGAAATACCTGAGTAATGACTTCGAGCAGGTACTCCTGGGCCAAGACATCGCGGCACTGCACCACCTGCTCCAGCAGAGGGCCCAGAATACTCGACTTGTAAGTCTCGAGGTCGACAAGTTGGCTCAGGCGAACAATGTTGCTGCCGACAAGCAGCTGCAGCTCCTTGCGTTCGCGGATGCGCTGTTCGCGTTCCCTCGAGTGGCCCTGGTGCTGCAGACGGACCCAGAGCTTGTTCATCTCGACAAAATTAGTCAGTATGAAGTTGATTGAATCGCCGAGGTTGCCCTCGGGACCGTCGCCATCACCCGTCGGCAGGTGGTCTCTAGCCTGGCCCGACAGGTAATAGCGCAGAAACAGGCCACGGATAGGATGCTGAACCCCACGGCTCATGTCCATCATATCCTGCATCAGCTCCTTGACAGGTGCATCTTCAATCGACATAAAGGCGGTGCCAACGGTGATCATGAGGTACATGCGCGGGATAATGTTTCCGGCGTACTGCACCAGCTCGTACAGGTCGGCCAAGTGGTTGGTGGGGTGGTTTTCGCGTAGATGAACCGACAGGTAGCGCAGGGCGTCAAAGACGGCCATGTAGAGCTCGTAGTATTGCTTGGGACCGAGGCTGCTGGTGCGCAGCTCCGAAACAAGTGTTGAGCTGGCAGACAATCAGCAGCGGACCAACAAAGAAAAAAGAGCTCAGCCACGACTCACCAGCACTTGAGGGCATCCATCAGCTTGCCCGGCGTATCCAAACATTTCCTCATGAGCGATGTTTGTTGCCTCACAGCGAGCAAGGCATCTTCAAGGAGCCGGGCCTGGTCCTCGGGAAGCGCAGGCGTCGTCATGGCGATTCGCTCCGGTTGCGGCTGTCCGGCACCGCGTCACCGGTCTGACGTTGGCTCTGATGCCGGTGCAGACAGATTCGAGGGGTGACCGTAAGAGTTGCTTCTGTCGCAAGTATCGAAGGAGCCCCCTATGAAGCGAGCATGGACTGCGGGGCGGCAGAGGCTTGGGTGGCCGAGGCCAGCCTCTGGACTGCGGCAGAAGAGGAAGCGCCAAAGAAGCAGACGGGGCAGTTCCAGTTGCAAGGAGGCGTAGCTGCCACAAAATGCGTGTGGGCGTGATGGGCAAGTCCAGGACAGAGCTCGACGTCGACGGCGTGACGAAGTTGACGATGCAAGGCCCAAAGACGTATCGCTACCAAAAGAGCTTAGCGCATCAAGTCGTCATCAAAATACCTCTGCGTCGCTAGCAGCAATTGAAGGAACGGCGCAACGGTCTGCCATCACGTGAGTGCTGCAAGCTGCTGCATTCTCATTTAGCTACCCTAAAGCACAGTTACCCTACAACCAAAGTGCCCTCTCACCAAAAACGCTTGGCTGGCAGCCCTACGGATATCAGCATCCCACCTACGGATGGTTACGTGCTACACACCTACGGCCTACAGTCAGCTATACGTGTGAATCGCAAACTCTCCCCTGGCTTCATAGTCAAATAATCAAGGTAGCGCATGCGCAAACTATCGCGCAATGCCACATGTCACCATCATGCTAGAGCAGTAGGCCTCGCCGCCATCATCCTCCAGAAAAGGAGAGACGGCAAGGTCAGTTTAAGATTCGCTGTCGATGCGACGATGCGCTTGGCCGGCCTGTGCCTGATTGCCCATGGCGTCATCGAATGTGCCAAAAACAAGAACAAGGGGGAAAAAAGACTTGGCTGCCTCCGACCACTTCGCAAGGCACAACTCCAAAATCCTCGGTGCCGCCCACTGCGCGCCCAAACGCACAACAATGCTAATGAAAACAAGCCATTAAAACATGAAAAACAAGGCATCTGTCCGCCAATGGCGATGAAATGCCCAGAGGAAGCATGCCGCCCAGCTCAAAAAAAAAAAAAAAAAAAAAAGGGGGGGGCAGGGGTTGGTGCACTAGTACTAAATGTTGTACGCGGGTAGTATACGCTGATGCGCAAAGAAATGCAATGATAAAATGCGACACGAAAGGGGGGGGGAAAGAATCCAATGGCTTAAATGGCCCACAAGACATCAACGTCGAGAATTGTCGGTAATTGTGCGCAACAAGGACGATCAGAATGAAGAGTCGGAGTGGCCTTCACAACGATCTGAGAGCCTTTCTCCACCACGGCAGCCGTTGCTTAACAGGAGCCTCGTCGCCAGGCGCGATGCCATTGGTGTCCAGGTCGGTTCTTCGGCCGCTGTCAATGTCAATCTCCCAGCTGCGCTTGAACCTGTCTTTGCCTCTCCACCAAAGCTTGCCAGCCAGGTAGATGAGGCCAAACAGGGGCAGCAGGATATAGGCGTCGACGAATGCAGCTGCATCAAACGGCGACAAGGTCGTCCAACCCTGCACGAGTGCCAAAAAGATATTGGCAGCAAGCCCAAAGTAGGCAACATATGGGAAAAAGAGACTCTTGAAGGGAATCTCATCGACACTCCGGCCCTGGGCGATCCATGCGCGGCGGAAGCGAATATGCAAAAAGCTGATGCTGCCCCAGACCAGAAAAGTGCTGACTCCAGACAAGTTGACAATGTAGCTGTATGCCTTGGAGGCGCCCGTCGAAACATTCATCATGGAAATGGCTCCCACGGCATTGGTGATGACAATAGCCACCACAGGGACGCCACGTTTGTCAGTGCGACCAATGATGCGAGGCGCGGCACCCAATTGGGCCATGTAGAGAATAGTGCGGGAGCCAATGTAAATGGACGAGTTGATGGCGGACAGGCAGGTGACGAGAATAAAGGCATTAATAAGATGGACGCCGTCGCCCCAGCCGGCATTCTGAATGGCAATAGTCATTGGGCTCTGCAGAGCCTTGGCTCCCCCATTTATGAGGCCGGTAGCGTTGGCGGGACAGGTGAGACCGAAAAAAAAGGCCGATCCCATGTATACAATAAGAATGCGCCAAAAGACTCGGCGAATGGCCCGGGGCACAGCGACGCCAGGGTTGCGAGTCTCAGTGGCGGCTAGGGCGACCGACTCGACACCGGCGTAAAAGGTGGAGCAGAATATAAAGACGACGGCGACGCCGCGGAAGCCGTTTCCATTGAAGGGGCCCGGGTCGGACCAGTAGCGGAATCCAAGTGCTTCCTTTTGGCCGCCAACGCCGCCGGCGACGTAGATGATGGAAAAGATAAAGTATGCAAAGAGGCCGACAAGTTTGAAGAGGGCAAGCCAAAACTCGGCCTCGCCAAACACCTCGACCCCGAGCAGCTGAAAGGCAAGGAAGACGACCCAAAAAATCAAAAACCAGCCCCACAGAGGAACCTTGGGTTCCCAGTAGGTGAGAATGCTGCAGATGACATTGTACTCATTGGCCAAGACGGCGGCCCAAATGATGAAGTAGTTCCAGCCGACAGCGACGGAAAAAGACTTGTCGACTAGGCGGTCAGCCAGAGAGATGATTGCGCCGCCACCGGGATAGAGAGTCGTGAGTTCGCCTATTGACTGCATAATGGCAAAGGCTATGATGCCTTTTGCAAGATGGCTATTAGCATGGGGGCTTGTCATGTCAGCCCTGTTTCACACACCTATGAGTCCAAAGCCAATAAGCAGAGACGCGGGACCGCCATTCTTGAGAGCACCGCCAGCGCCGACAAGCAGCCCTGGGCCAATGATGCCGGCGAGAGCCATCATGGACAAGTGGCGGTCCTTGAGGCCGCGCTTGACGCCCGAGTCTGGATCCAGGGAATTGCTGTCACCGGGGCCAATAGTGGGCGAGTCGCCCGAGGCATCTGAGGCGTCCAAAATCTCATTGTCGAGTTGATGCTTGGTGCCGTCGGCCTTGCTTTGGGAAAACATGATGGCTGCAACTGTTTGTACTTGTTTCCCCCTAGAAAGTTGTCGAGGACGCACAGGCAGTTTTTCTATTTTTTTTTTTTTTTTCAAAGAAAAAATATGGGAGGCTACCGCTTTTTTCGCGTCTCTCTGCCCGCTTTTTTAGTCACTAATTGGCGAATCGTAGTGTAAAGCTGGGAGACGCGTGAATGAAATGCCAAAGGGAATCCCAGTGGAAAGGGGAGATAAGCTGCGATACAAGTCTCATGCGCAAAGAGAGGGGGTGATGGAGAAAAACCAAGGAGGGATGTAGAGTTGCAGCAATCGTCTATGCTGCATGGAGATGCATTTGCAAGATAACAGAGAGGCTCACAAGACTCTGTGCGGCCTCGAGTGTGAAACAAACCTTCTTCGAGGCCATGACCCGCCAGAGCGGTCTAACGCAGCAGGGAAAGGGGTGCGCGATGCTATTTGGCCAAGAGAGCAGCGCTGTCTTGCGGCAACTCCAAGGGCAATCACGCCATCCTTAGCAACTCTTTTTTGCTGAGAGCCAACCTGCGACACTCAATGCGCTGGCAGGCAGAGCCAACTGTGTGACTGGGGACTGCTGGCCAGAGACCCGTTTGCAGGAGCCATGCCGTCTGCTGCACTGTGTTGGTCGGTTGACGAGGCATTTGGTGCAGGTGGGATGAAGCCCGGTTCTAGAATACGCGACACTGGCGTTCAGGACCAGATTGAAAACTCAAGGGACAAGTGCTATTATCTGGCGCGACAAATAGACCCAGGTGCTTTGTATGCAATTGTCGAATTGCCCCGTCATTGGTTTGATGGGCGATCTCCATGGCCATCTACGTCGAGACATTAATTTAGGGCGGTACAGTTTCAGATACTGTGTGAGAATGTCGTTTACATACTGTGCTAATCGCCACTTGTCCGTCCACCAGCAGCCAGCTTATAGATAGACGCTGTCTCTTCAGCTACCTTGCAAAGTGGCTGCGTCAAGGCATTAGCAAAAGACGTTGCATTCGGAAGCTGCCTGCATCAACCGTCTGCATCACACCTCGACCTCACACCTCGAGGCCTGCCAGTTCGCGACTAAAGACGGTGCCGAGGCCATTGTCGCGCTCGTCAAGCACGGCGAACCAAACAGCCTGCCACCAACCGCCTGCAAACTCGTCCTCTTGCAACACTCGACGCCAACACTGCGCCACTTCTGTTGCCGGATGGCCAAAGGCGCCGCAGCCAAGCGCCCCAAGCACCAGCAGCGTATGGCCCCTGAGCGCAGCAATGCGGAGACACAGCCTCATCTTGGCCTTGGTCAGCTCCCGCGTTGCATCCTTTAGGTAGGAAACCTGATTCTCGACTTGGCAAAGCCGAGGCTTCTGCAGCGCGGCAACGCTCACGACGCTGATTTTGGGGAGACTGCTGGCCTCGACGCTGCCGCTTGCCCCTGGCAAGAGGCCGTGGCCTGATTGAATGTCGCCTCGCACCACCACCACGTCTCTTGTGTATAGCGCCATATGTTGCCGCCATGGGTAGAAGCGCTTGTCAAGCGACAGGACCAGTGAGCTGCGGTAGCACAGCGTCTCCTCTTGTGCCCGTGCGCCCTGGAGCCATCCTCCTCCCGGCCTCCTAAAGTTGGCCATGTTTAGCACGGCGACACGACTCGACCCGTCGTATTTGGCTGCAAGCTCAAGTGCTGCATTGAGCGAGTCCTTGTTAACGACGCAAACAGCTGTCGCTTGCTTTCGAGGGCAGTGTAGCGCGTCGAGACGAGGAAGCTGGTCAAGGAAGCACGCTTCGGCACCATGGGCATCTATATCTGGCAGCTGCGCCAGAATCTCGGGCAGGACCGCTAGTGTTTCCTTGGCTGTAGCAGCGAGACGCTTGTCTCTTCTATAGCGTCTGTTGCTGTTGATGTTGTGTCTCGTTTGCTTTACCGCAGAATTGAGCCCTTTATCTGCTGGAAATGCTCGACACACCAAGTCGACAACCCAGCCAAGTAGCGTCGTCGGGCACCACTGGCGAGACATTGATGCAGCCTTATTTTTTTAGCGACGCTCTATCATCTGCCATCTGCAAAGGTGGAGAATCGTCAAGATGCATGTCTCGGGTCTATAACCATAATATCCTGGCTCTTTTTCTTTACAGCCTAGCCATGTATAGCATCAGTATTCACATCCAAAAAAGTTGCCTTGAGAAGACCGTTTGTCGACTATCCAGTGGTTCGCAGTGAATCCTTCCAGTGATATAGTAGTATATTCTACTACTACTACTACTGTAATAGCCTCCCATGGTATATGCACAGTACATATATACTACTACTAGTAGTATGTATGCGAATGCTATACAAACACTTGGCTCAAGGCAGGCTTGCCCTCTACAGGTAAACAGGCAACCAAAAACCTCAAACTCGTTTTCACAGTCATATGTGAAGCGGCAAGGACACTGAGTATCCTCACAAACTTCCAGGCCGTTATACATGTATTACAACTGAAACCTCGATACATTACAACCTCGGCACTGTCCATGCAGCTTATACACCGCGTACAATCACTCACCTAGACTTACTTGTTTGGCGCATGAACCATGTCTTCCGCCTCGAATTTTCTGGGAACAAGACCCTCTGCCATATCAATGGCGCCCTGCATACTATTCTTGTTAAAGAGAAACAGGCCCTGAATGGCAGCAGTGCTCGTTTGACGATTCGACAGCGTTCCGCCCCTGCTCGTGCCAAAAAGACCAAGCTCGTCTAGACGCTGCAAAAAGGACTCCTTGTATGACCCATCCTTGTCTACATCACCGTAAAAACGCTCCCACATCTGGGCGGCTTGATGGCGTGTTGCCTCGCCAATTCGGACCATCATATCAACGCGTCCTGGGCGGATAAGGGCGGGATCGAGTCGGTCCACATGATTGGTAGTCAAAAAGGCGATGCGCTCCTCGCCCGCGGCCACACCGTCAAGGGCGTTTAGCAAACCAGAAAATGTAACGGTGGCGCCGGAGTAGCCATCAGCGTCGCGCTGTCGCCGATTGACAAAGGCAGCATCTGCATCCTCAAGAAGCAGTAGGCTCCGTTTGGGCAGTTTGGTCAAGAGATAGGCAAGCTTGTCGTCCGTCATGCCCATCTCGCTAAGATTAATCATGGCGACGCTAAAGTCGAGCTCACCAGCCAAGGCTTGAATAAAAGAGCTCTTTCCACTGCCCGGGGGACCGAACAGCAGGTATCCTCTGCGATATGGAATCCCGCGGTCAAGATACCACTCGTGGCGCGACAAGAAGTCGTTAACATCGTCGACAATTGACGCCTTAACACCCTTGTCGAGAATGACTGAGCCGAGCGGACGCTTCTTTCTTGCATCACCAAGCGGCACCCAGTCCATGCCACGGGCTGAATACACAATCGTCTTTCCCTCATTCGCCCGTGCAGCCAGTTGATGAGCTTGGCGAAAGACGGCCTCAAAGGCATGGCGATGGGCCCACAGAGTAGTCATCTGCAGCACCTCGTGCGGCTCGCCCGTGTTCATGTTTGCGGTGCTGTGCTTTTCGCGATTAATGGCAATATAGGCCTTGCCAAATTTGACAATGTGGCGGCCGTAGCCGGGCTGAAGGAAGAATTGCGTATGGGGTGAGCCACGAGCAGAAGACGTGGTTGTGGACACGGACAAGTTGTGGATGCGCGTGATGCGCGAGGCAATGAAACCAGTCGTCTCGCGCGGCTCGGATAGCCAGGCCAGGATCCAAGGGTAAGCTGCATCTTGCTTGCTGATTTCGACATTGACGAGCAGGCGGCGGCGGGCAGCTCCAAGAGCAGCTAGAGCGCCTTTGCGCGCAAAAGCAGCGGCAGCGCCTATGGAGGCGAGGCCAATACCACCTGCAAAGAGGGGGTTTTCGAAGAGGGCATCGAGGCTGAAGAAGGAAGCGGAAGCTGATGATGGTGGTGTTGGTGTTGGTGGTGGTGGTGGTGGTGGTGGTGGTGTCGACATGGCCGAAGCCTGTCGCCGGGAGAAGGAAAAAATGGTGCGTGCAGCTGGTCTGCTGCTACTGTTGTAGCTACTGCTGCTTTCACTGGCGCTGCTACTGCTTTCACTGGCGCTACTGCTGCTACTGGCGCGCTGCTGCTACTGTACCTGCACTATCCGCAGCCGTTGTAAGAACGCCTTGACTAAGCCGGCATGAGCCGGAGCATAGGCAGCTCCATCCCGCATGTTTCCGTCGGTCGTCCCGAATTGTCGGCTTCGGGAGGAGCAGCCCAGGGCCGTTTGTGCAGCAGACGTTGAAATCCCCGCTGCTTCAAGTCTGCCTCCTTCTCCCTCTTGTTGCGCTCCATTACAAGCCATTCAGCGTCTGCAGACTGCTTCACTCCTCACTGCTTCATCCCTCACTGTCAATTTCTCGCTGCTGCAAACCTGCTCTCGGCCTCGCAATCGCTTACTTGCTTGCTGACTGGCTTGCTTCTTGTGTAAGTGCCACAGCCATGACGCACGCCTTTGCCCCTCATGCAAACCCCTCATCCATCAAAGCTCCAGCCTTGTCTGGATAGCTTCAGCGAGGCTCAGTTTGCCTGCAAACAAAGCTGCAAACAAAACACATGTTGGCACACCTAGAGCCCACTCCGCTCCGTCTTCTCAACGCCTCACCGCTTCCGCCATTCAAAACGCCCCTCTCTGCCCCTCCATTTCTTGGCCTGATTGTTGGCCCGATAGCGATAGAGGGGCTCTGTGCATAATTGCTCCCTCTGTCATTCGATAGCCAAGCCTTTCGATTTCCCCTCTCTTTTTTTTTCTTGCGCGTCTTCTTTATTTACGACTTGCAATCTGTTAGAGCTTTCATTCAGGCATCAAGTCACAGAGCTGATTTTTCTTTACTTGCAGCCATCATCGCAATCCGTCATTATGGGTGTTACCGAGGTTCTCAAGCGCAAGACCGGCGTCATTGTCGGCGACGACGTCCTTCACCTCTTCGAATACGCCCGCCAGCACAAGTTTGCCGTCCCCGCTATTGCAAGCTCTACCCATCTCTATCATGACAACTCGTGCCCTTTAATTGCTAACCTGTAATTTTAAGAACGTCACTTCCTCTTCCACTGTCATCGCTTCTCTCGAGGCTGCCCGTGATGCCAAGGCTCCCATTATCCTCCAGGTGTCGCAGGGTGGCGCTGCCTTCTTTGCTGGCAAGGTAAGCTTTTTATATACATAATATCAAACTCTCTCAACCCTGACATTGTGCGTCAAAGGGTGTAAGCAATACCGACCAGGCTGCCTCTGTTGCCGGCTCCGTTGCCGCCGCTCACTATATCCGCTCCATCGCTCCCGCCTATGGCATTCCCGTCATCCTGCACACCGACCACTGCGCCAAGAAGCTCCTGCCCTGGCTTGATGGCATGCTCGACGCCGATGAGGCCTACTTCAAGGCCAACGGCGAGCCTCTCTTCAGCTCTCACATGATTGATTTGTCCGAGGAGCCTGTACAATGGAACATTGATACCACTGCCAAGTACCTCAAGCGCGCCGCTCCCATGAAGCAGTGGCTCGAGATGGAGATTGGCATCACTGGCGGCGAGGAGGATGGCGTCAACAATGAAGATGTTGACAACAATTCTCTCTACACTCAGCCCGAGGACATTTACGACATTTACAAGACGCTCATTAAAATCTCTCCCTACTTCTCCATTGCCGCCGGCTTTGGCAATGTCCACGGCGTCTACAAGCCCGGCAATGTGCGCCTGCACCCCGAGCTACTCGGCAAGCACCAGAAGCACGTCCAGGCTACCATCAAATCCGACAATGACAAGCCCGTTTTCTTTGTCTTCCACGGCGGCTCCGGTTCCTCCAAGCAGGAGTACCTCGATGCCATTGGCCATGGCGTCGTCAAGGTCAACATGGACACGGACATGCAATACGCGTACATGTCGGGAATTCGCGACTACATGCTCAAGAAGAAGGACTACCTCATGAAGCCAGTTGGTAACCCAGACGGCGAGGACAAGCCCAACAAGAAGTACTTTGACGTAGGTGTCTCTGCTGCAAAAAAAAAATGACTTATTGGCTAAACTGACTAACTCTTTGCAGCCTCGTGTCTGGGTCCGCGAAGGCGAAAAGACCATGTCGGCTCGCGTCGCAGAAGCTCTCAAGGACTTCAACTGCGCCGGCCAAGTGTAGGTCTTTTCTCCGCAACTTACGTCCCGCCACTGCGGTCGGGTGAATCATGGCGCTGAAAAGTGATGGTGACTGTTGGTGTTGGGAGGTGCCTTTAGCCAGGCAGCCGCTCCCTTTTGATTTGACGCTAGCAACGCCATGTTCATGGGGGAGCGCGTTTATCAAAAGTTGTACAAGGCCTGGGTGGTGACGGCTTGTAAGAGTCGATTTGGCAGTGACAGCTTCCAAGCACGACTACGCACAGAAATGTATCAGAAGGCAGAGCAGGACAAGAGAGATGAAAAAAAAAAGGTCATGAATAGAAAATCCGCCTAGGTATTGCCTCGCCTCATTTCATTATGCTCTAGCAAGCGACTTATGCCCAATCTTATTTCGCCGTGCTGGAGACTTTTATTTTGCGTGTCTCTCGATTACTGGTCTAGTCAAGGTTTTTTTCGTCAAATGAGCCAACAGTTCAGAGGCGAGTCCTACAATTGAGCTCCAGTCAACCACGCCAATGCGATACTGGTGTTCACATGGACGCCTCGTGTCGTCGTGTACTCGCTGCGTGCTGCCATGCTGCCATGCTGCCATGCTGCCATGAAAAAAGGGCCCCCTCCTTGACCCAGGAGCAGCCCCATGTGTCCAGGCCCATGGCTTGAGCGCCTGTTCCCGTTGCGCGTCAAACGAGGCCTCAAGTCGAGCTGCTGCCTTGAGTAGTATATTACTGGCATTATTCTTGGCCCAAAAGCTCCTTTTGAATCTTGGCAACCTCTTCGTCCGACAGCTGCTCGGCAGCCGCCTTGGCAGCCTTGTCGGCATCAAAGCGCCAGAGGCCGCCCGTCTTGTCCTGTTCGCCATCCAGGGGCACGCCAGCAGCCTTGCCAATGTCAACGAGCGTCTTGTCCTCGCCATTAATAGCGCTAAAGTACCGACGCTCCCAGACACGATTCTCAGAAAGCTCGAGCGCGCGCATACTACGCTGGGCATGCTCAATCTTGCCCTTTTCCGTGGCAACAACGTCCAAGTCGCCTTTTTGAATGGCTTCGGCTACTTTTGCCCAGGCGCGCCGCGACTCGAGGGGGTGCTGCTTGTCGAGTGGCGCGACTTGTAGCTCCGTCTGGGCCGTGGCAACAGCGTCATAGACGCCGATAGAGGTTGCCTCCGAGTTCTTCTTGGCAGGACCCTGGAATATCTCAAACTCCTTGTTCCATTGGCCCGTCATGTTGTACACGACTTCCTTTTCCTTGCCAGTAGGGTAGACAGAGGCGGTCACGCTATTCTTCTTTCCAGACAGCCAGCCGCGGCCGCTGTAGTCAACCTTGGCAGTGTAGCCACTTGAGCTGACAATAGTGCTGGTTCCGTCGAGCTCGACAAAGGGAGTCCCAAAGATGAGGCCTTCGATATGCAGCGAAGGAAGAGTAATGAGATAGCGCTCGACAGCATCTTGACCCTGGGTGCTCAGAGGTACTGTAAGGACGGCATGTCCAATCTGCTTGACAATGATTGTACTCTTGAAGGTGGCCTTTTGCGCATTGTAGCCCTCGAGCTGAACGCCCGTCTTGTTGTTGCGGATGCAATAGGCAGTGGCCGGAGGGTGGTGGCTGACTTGTTCCGACACGAGCGTTGTCTCTCCAGTCTCATCGGACCAGGAGCCAAGGAACAGCTCTCCGAGAAAAGGGTTGAGAGGCTTCTTCTCGTTACCAAACTGTTCGCTGCGACTGGCATACTGGTGCTTTAGAGTGGAGATGAACCACTTGAGGACAAGCATAGCGCGCTTAGCGGCATCGGGCTCGGCAGCTGGAGCAATGAGGAGATTGGGATGGGTAGCCCAGTATGCCGAGTATTCGGTCAAGGACTTTGCGGAGAGAATAAAAGGGGGCGCCGTTAGGGAAGAGAGGTCGCCATTGAAGGAAGCAATTGACTAGGTCAAATGTCAGTCCGCCAGTCGCCAGAGACCAAGAGGGTGCCTGGGTTTTGCATCAAGGGTATGCACCTTGAGGAAGGCAGACCAGCTGCTGCTGGGGGCAGAGGGGGCGGCTGCAGACGTCATTGTTGATGGCCAACTAGTAAGATGAATTTGCCGGCCGCATCCAATAGCCCAGTATCTACCTTGTATCTGCCCTAGGTAAGAAGCTAGATGGGAGATTATGCCTTGGTGAGCCAGGCGATGCCTTTGAGAGAGAGTGAGGCATCAAAGCAAGCTCACCTGGTTGACCTGAATTGGTTGATCTGGCAGGCCAAAACGGGGGGAAATAAAAGAAGAGAGGCCAAGTAAAGATTTAAGATTGCTGGCCAGTTTGGGGGAAGGCTAGTACCGCTGTGGCTACGGACGAGTGTTGGGGCCAGACAGGGTGATTGTTGCCTTGTCACGTCACCGCTTGTCCAAGATGGCGTTGGCTGCAAGGCCGAGCAAGACACAGCTGTAGCAGCGAAGCCACAGGGCAGGCTCCATCATGTCTTGCTGCCAGGCTGCTGAGCCCATGTTCGTGGGGGGGCTGTGATTGTGCGGGGCATTGAGCCGTCCCGGATCAACACTTGTCCGCTGCAGTCCTGGATGGCTGGCCGGGTATTTGATATCACTCTGTTGCGCTTGAGTGCTAGAGTCGACTGGCAATACGTGGTATTATAGCGAGCATCACAGTCTGATTCCAAGTCTCGAGCAAGTGTCTTTTTCTTTTGCCTCGCTCGACTTTTGGGTCAATGGCTTTGATCACGTAATCCCACCCTTCTTACCAGGAGGAACCGACCTACCCTAGGCTTGCACAGCATCTTGGACGTACATATCTTTACGACTCAACACCAAAATTGCCATTATTGCTTGACACGTTGTAGGCAGCCACTGCTCAGTCATTCACGCTGGCTCGCTTTCTCTGGAATTCCGAGGCCCCATCAGCCCATGCTCCAGAGCAGGGCGGCCAGCCTCGAGAGCATATAATGAAGCCGGATCAACCGCCGGGCCAACAGCCGGCCCTGACGCCAGAGTTTTGCTTCAGCAGTGGCACGCTGAGCGGTACGCACCATGTCTCGATTGATGAGCTTGTCTGCCACTGACAAGTGCCCAATCATGTTGCAGCCTTTCTGCGGCTTTCGAGGGCAACAGTGGACGACTCCATTACGCAAAACCTCGATGCCCTCATTACACCGGCTGACCAGGGCTTTGACTCAACATCGACATCGGAGCGCAAGCTGTCGTTGGATCAGAACCGGCCCAGCCCAAGTTCGTGCAACGATTTCAAGAATAAGGTCCTGTTTCCAACATGGCAGGCCCGGGCCGAGGTGCTCAACTACTGCGGGCTGGTGGCAACCAGCCCTGACCCCAATGATCCGCTGGCGGCGCTCCGCGAGATACAGAACCAGCGCGATCGTGAACGGGTTGTTGACGAGCGGCTTGATCCCTACTCGGCGCGCTTCTTCCCGCAAGAGCCGCGGACGCAGATTCTTGCCGCCTTAGTTCGGCAAGAACGCGGAGTTGAAAACATTGTACGAAGTCAGACTTGGCAGGTGGTGCAACAGCGTTGTGTAGCGCCCCCTGAAGCATGGCAGAACGCTGCGAGGCGCTGGAGCGATAGGCAACGCAGAGCCAAAGATTAATAGAGCGAGGCTGCATTCTTCAAGCCCAGGTGCATCTCTGTCGCGAAGCATGTACACACTCATGGCGGATCAAGTGTTGTCTACATATATATATCTATATATATATATATATATAAATATCTCTACAGTGTCTAGCGGTTTTGAATCTTAAGTCATGACGCCCACTGTCCAAGTTTGCACCTCGCCATGGCAGTGTTTGGAGCTTGCATCTTGGAGCTCTGCAGCTTCCCAGCTGTCCCCTAAGCGTCCAAACTACCCGGCACCTGGCTCGCCCCACACTGCACACAATCTCAGCAGTGGAACAACTCAAGCTCCGGCAACTCCAGACGCCAGGAAATCTCGAGCGTCGAGCCATTGCCGGCATCACGCAGCCTTGGAATGAAGCTGTTTGCCTGTGCATTGAGGCGAAATCTTTAAATGCGCAATAGTTGCTTCTTTTTCATACCTTTGGGATCTGACTAAATCAATATTGACGCGGCTGCAGCGCGCCCATCCAGGAGTGGGAAAAAATCCATACTTTGAATGAGCTTGTCAATAGTCTCAGCTCGACACCTGGGGCTTACAGCTCACGGCTCACGGCTGTCCTTCGCCGACACTTGCCAAGGCGTCCCCCACCTCAACCCATAGAACCGATTCAAAAGGCGTATAGAGCTAGCTCAGAGATTCACAGCCACCACGATGCCGCAACCGCTAGCGCCCAAAGAGGCGGCACAGTTTCGGGCCGTGATTCGCAGCTACGAGGACAAGCAGTATAAGCGCGGCATCAAGACGGCCGACACAATTCTCAAAAAGTACCCCAAGCATGGCGACACCATGGCGATGAAGGCCCTCATCCTCAACGGCCAGGGCAAGACGGACGAGGCGTTTGCGCTGGCCAAGGAGGCTCTGACAGTCGATATGAAGTCACACGTCTGCTGGCACGTCTACGGCCTGCTCTACCGCGCCAACAAGAACTTTGAAGAGGCTCTCAAGGCATACAAGTTTGCGCTCAAGCTGGAGCCCGAGTCGATCCAGATTCAGCGCGATCTAGCCATTCTCCAAGCGCAGATGCGAGACTATCAAGGATACATCCAAAGTCGCACTTCGATGCTGCAAGCGCGGCCTCAGTTGCGCGCGTGCTGGACAGCTCTGGCCATTGCACACCACTTGGCTGGCAACCTCTCCGAGGCGGAAAACGTTCTGACCACATATGAGGGCACCCTCAAGTCGACTCCTCCCCGACATGACGTGGAACACTCCGAGGCCGTCATGTACAAGAACTCGTTGATAGCCGAGCAAAAAGACTATCAACGTGCCCTAGATCATCTCAATGGCGCGGCTAAACACAATCTAGACCGTTTAGCTGTCATGGAAGCGCGTGCCGACTACCTAACCAAACTCGAGCGTCAAGAGGAGGCGGTCAAGGCATATAGAGCACTGATTGACCGCAACCCGGAGCATCCTGTCTATTATGAAAAAGTCATTACCGCCATGGCCATTCCGGAAGCTGATGTCAAGGCACGCAAAGCTGTATACGACGAATATGCGCAAAAGGCGCCTCGCTGCGACGCTGCCCGACGCATTCCTCTAGACTTTCTTCAAGGTGCGTAGCCTGCCTGGTTCTGCGTGTAAGAAAGACTGTTTATAATCGCCAACTGACATTGGCTTTTAGGCGACGAATTTAGACAGGCCGCCAAAGAGTACCTGGCTCTCATGTTTGACAAGGGCGTGCCATCAACATTTGCAAACCTCAAGCACCTCTACTCTGATTCAGCCAAGAAGGAGGCCTTAAGAGAGCTAGTTTTGGAGTATTTGCAGTCCCAATCAGCGGATACGTCGAGCAAGGACAAGGGCGAGGCTGCTGCCCTTTACTACTTGGCACAGCACTATAATTACCGCTTGAGCCGTGACTTGGCCAAAGCCATGGAGTATGTTGACAAGGCCATTGAAAAAGACTCCGTCAGCGTCGACTTTCACATGACCAAAGCCAGAATATTCAAGCATGGTGGCGACCTCGTCAAGGCCGCTGCCATGATGGAACATGCCCGGACACTGGATCTCAAGGACCGCTATATCAACAGCAAGGCGGCAAAATACCAGCTACGAATCAATGAAAACGACAAGGCGCTCAAGACTGCCGGCCTCTTTACACGAGCCGACACAGTAGGTGGCCCGCTGGCAGACTTTTTGGACATGCAGTGCATCTGGTATTTGACAGAGGACGGCGAGGCATACGCTAGAAAAGGAAACATTGGTTTGGCCTTGAAGCGGTTCCACGCCGTAAGCAATATTTTTGATGTGTGGCAGGAGGACCAATTTGACTTTCACAGCTTCTCGTTGAGAAAGGGCCAGATTCGGGCTTACATCGACATGATGCGGTGGGAAGATCACCTCCGTGACCACCCCTTTTATGCAAGAGCAGCTGAGAAGACCATCAAGATATACCTCGACATGGCAAACAAGCCGTCGACCAATGGCATCAATGGTAGCGAGGGCGAAAGCGCCGAAGACGCCCTGGCCAAGAAGAAGGCAGCCAAAAAGGCCAAGAAGGAGCAGCAACGGCTAGAGAGAGAGGCGGCTGAAAAGGCAGCCAAGCAAGACCCCAACAAGGCAGGTGCTCAAGGAGGCGAGACAAAGAAACAGGACGAGGACCCTCTGGGCCTCAAGTTGGCAGCGACGATGGATCCGCTGGGCGAGGCCATGAAGTTTCTGGAGCCGCTGCTTCAGGCGCGGCCCAAGAGTCTTGAGGCACAATTGATTGGATTTGAGGTATTTATGACGCGAAGTAAGTCAAGACTATACCCTGGGTATATTCAAGCAGGCATGGGGAAATCTAATTCAGCGCGATAGGAAAATATGTACAGGCCTTGCGCTGTCTCAATACTGCGCTGAAGCTAGATGCGGATGCGGCAAAGGTTCATGAGCAAGTTGTGGCTTTTGGCAAAATGATGGAGACGACGACTGACTTGCCGCCCGAGGTGGTTGAAGTTCTCAAGGCGGAGTTTAAGGCATTGGGTGAGTCAAAGAATCTGGCCAAGTATACAGAAGACGTTGCGGCCAAGCACAAAAACAGTCCTCAGCATGCCCTTTCTGCCATTGCGGTAAAGCGGCTCCTGGGCGAGGCCAAGGGCGCTGCGGACAAGCAAGTTGTGGGATTGCTCGACATGCAAGGCATTGTATTCGACGATGCGGTGGTCATGTTGGAGAGGCTGAGGCAGTGGAGGAGCTCAGAAGTGGAAGCGTTCAAAAAGGCGGCACAAGCCAAGTGGCCTGGAGTGACACGGCTGGCTTGAAAGAGTGAAGCATATGACTAGTAGCAATAGTCGAATGTTTACATCAAGACTATGGTTGGGGGAACAGGGGCAAGCGGCATGGCAGGGTGTCTTTGTCCAGCAGGCCATTTCTGCAACGCAGCCGCCATGAAGGATTTTGGTGAAATAATGTTGTGTAAATTCAAGGTGGAATATAATACAAAATACGAATTGTACCACAAGACGAGCTCTTTTCTCCGAGGTTGCATCACCAGCAGGGTCTCTCAGTTGCTGTCTTTGGCCATGGCCAAGTGCCAGCTGTCAGTAGGCAGCGAAGCGTACCGGTACAAGGGGCGTCGGCCAAATCCCACGCTAGATTGGAGCCCCCTGCCCGTATCATGTACAACATGCAAAGAGCTCCTCGCTAACCAAGTTGCGAAGAGCTAATGCCCGGATGGGCAGGTAAGGCAGGCGAGTAAAAAGCCTAACGCCACCTGAAGCCCAGGTACCCGTCTCGATGCGGGGACCGCGGCCAAAATGCAGGTAACTCGAGTGAGGCGCATGATATAGCACTCACGTGTCGCCTGTTTTAACAAGTATTTTTGATCCGAAGACGTCTACCAAGGTCTAGATAGGCTTTTGCTACTTGTGGTTTCTTCCCCCCCTTTCTCCTCGCGCTTCAGTCTCGTCTTTTTTTTCCTTTTTTTTCTTGCATCCTTTTCCGTCCTCTCCGTACATACTCTATGCTTATTGCTTGCGTGGCCAAGTGCACAGACTGCTCGGAGTCGTCGGGCTTGGCTGAAGATTCGATTGGGCGCTCGACGCTTCGCTTTACAACAAGAAGCACTTGGTACACGAGGAGGAAGAAAAAAAAATTACCCCAACATTGGGGAGGGAAACAACAAAAGCAAGAGTCGACTTTTTTCCGGGCTGGCGAACACTGAGGGCGCGGTGCCCTAGGCGGATGCAAGAGCGGCCTCGGGGGTTGATTTAAGACGCCGGCCGGCTTGTAGCACAACAGGGGACCAAAATGAACAGGGACTTTTCATTTGACGACGGCTTGGGCAAGCACCTGGCCCTGTTTGGCGGCAGATACATGACTATTGCTGATTCGCATCTACTGATTGACGGTACGTCATGGGAGACAATGCCACGTTTTGCAGGCCAATGAGTGACTAACACGGGATTCTCAGATATTACAGACTTTAAGAAGAGCAAGTCTAACAGATCGTGTTGTCTACCCAGACCCCCAGGTGGGTGCAGGCCAGCCCCTGAGTGGCTTTCCAAGCCTCTTATGCAGCTTTACGAGTGGGTGGCTGACTGGGGCAGACGACGATGACAAGCGGCTGATTCCCCTCTACAATATCCTCTGGGTCGAGCTGCTGCCCAATAAAAAATTGACGATTGATTATGCCGCGCGAGTATCCAAGACGTCGATTCGGCCCGAGACGTTGACGTTTGAGATTGACTATCGAAGTCGCCATTGCGAGCGCCCCGAGGATTTTGTATCGGCTCTCATGCGGCGTGCCTATGGCGACGCGCAGCGACAGAAGCGGGCCTATGTCCTCATCAACCCCCATGCTGGCCCTGGAGGAGCGCTGCGCAAATGGAAGCGCGACGTGAAGCCCATATTCGAAATGGCGAGAATGGTGCTCGACGTGGTGACGCTCAAGAGAGGCGGCGAGGCAGTTGAGCTTGTGGAGAAGATGGACACCAACATGTACGACACCATTGTCGCCTGCTCAGGAGATGGCACGGCACACGAAATCTTTAATGGTTTGGCAAAACGAGCCGATGCAGGAACGGCGCTGGCAAGTATAGCTGTGAGCCATATTCCGTGCGGCTCGGGCAACGCCATGGCGTGCAATCTCTACGGGTCGCATCGGGCTGACGTTGCGGCACTTGCCATCATCAAGGGCGTTGTAACGCCGCTGGACCTGGTGTCGATTACGCAGGGCGACCGGCGCACCGTGTCGTTTTTGTCGCAATCACTGGGCATAGTGGCAGAGAGCGATTTGGCGACGGAGCATCTACGGTGGATGGGCAGTTTCCGGTTTGAACTGGGCGTCATGACACGCATCTTTCGGCGCAAGTGCTTCCCATGCGACATTGCCGTCAAGGCCGAGGTGGAGCAAAAGGATGATGTCAGGGAGCACTATCGGAGACACACGAGTGTGGTGAGCATCAGCAGAGCTAGTGGTACTAGCAGGACACTGGCCGACAGCCAAAAGGGCGGCAGCAGCATCAGCAACCACAAGGAGGAAGAGGGTCTGCCGGCGCTTTGCCACGGCACTGTCGAGGACGAGCTGCCTGCAGACTGGGAACTGGTGCCGCACGACAAGCTGGGCACCTTTTACTGCGGCAACGTGAGTTGGCAGTGGCAAAATGAAGGCATGGGCGCGATTGGTGGGCTGACGTTGATGTAACAGATGGCCTACATGGCGCCCGACCTCAACTTCTTCTCGGCAGCGGTGGCATCGGACGGCTGCATGGACCTGGTGACCATTAAGGGAGACTTGTCGCCTTTGACGGCCATGCAGACGCTCATGTCTGTAGAGACGGGCCAGTTTTTTGACAGCCGTCACGTGTCGTACCGCAAAGTGTCGGCGTACCGCATCATTCCGCGCGAGCAAGAAGATGGATACATTAGCATTGACGGAGAGCGAGTTCCCTTTGAGCCCTTTCAGGCCGAGGTGCACCGTGGTCTGGGCAGGGTCATTTCCAAGCGGGGCCGCTTTGAAGCTGATGGGCCGATTGACTGTGGCCCAGAGACGATTGTGGAGAGGTTGCGGGCGTGAGGGCCGCTATACAGAGGCTCAAGACGTTGGAATATTACAGTACTGGTAAAAGGGACCTGCTGCAACAGGAGACTAGACGGTTTATTAAAGTGAATCAATAAACACAGAAAGGCAAAAAAAAAAAAGAATTTTAAAAGGATTTTTAAAAAGAAATTTAAGAAGAATAAAAATACAAGAACCACCACCACCACCGCCACCAGATTGGTAAATGATTTGAGAGTGCAATGGCGACGGGGGGATATTAATAACAAAGTTGTCAAGAATATTACTACTAGTAGTAGTAGTAGTAGCAGTAGGCAGTCTGGATAGTGGAGCAGTGTGTTTTGTGCCCAAGCAGGCCCAGACGAGAGCCATGCCTGCCTCTCTGAACAACATGTTTCAAAGCCACTGCTGGCATTAGCCATGGCGTAAGCAGCACCAAGGACATTGTCGACAGCCTGCAACGCACCAAGATGCCAAAGCCGACGATGCCAGGCAGAGGCACAGCAGGACCATGGGGCAGGCTCAAGCCGCCAGCAGAGGCAGACCAAGACGGGCTGCAGAGCATGGGGCTGCCATCAAAGGGCGACGGACGGTGAGGCTCCTTGATTTGAGAAGGGATGTTTTTGCATGAGGGGAGAGGGTGTTTGGGAGACAATGTGTGTGTACAGGGGTGCTAATGCGAGTTCTGGGGGCATGGCGAGGCAAAAAGATTGCTGGACCTCAAGACGCAGGAGAAATTCTACACCAAGATTGTGGAGCGGTACATGGCAGAATGTTGCGAGGCGGGCGGACGAGATGAGCTGCTGCGGCGCTTTTCAGCCGTCGAGGGCGCCTCGTCGTCGTCGTCGTCGTCGTCGTCGTCGTCGTCGTCATCGGCTTCTCAACAGCAGCAACAGCAGCAAAAAGCAAGCACCGGGCTAGACGACGTGCTCGCCGCACTGCGCAAGCTGCGAGAAGGCATCGTGGCCACCCAGCGCAGCGACGACTTTGCCCTCCAGGCCTACCTCTTCAACATTCGCCTCGCCATTCTCGCGCGCCAGCCCACGGCCTACCACCCCGCCATGCTCCATCTTCTCGGCGTGCTTCACCCGCGCCACGCACTCTCGTCGATTGAGCTGCACGAAGTGGCAGCCTATCTTGTTCTTGACACGGCCTGTCGCCGCGGCTGCTTGGGCGATGCGTATGCCCTGCGTGCGGAATATGCCTTGGGCGCAGATGTAAAGCTGGCGGCGGTGCTGCGTGCCCTGGCTCATGATGATGCGCCGCTCTTTTGGCGCTTGCGGAATACCGTGGATGGGCATTGTGCGCGCATCATGCTGTGGGCGGAGCCGCTGCTCAGACGTCATGTGTTAAAGTGCATTGGCCGCTCCTATCTGAGTGTCGATGTCGCCTTTGTTGAGCGCGTCGCGGGCGCGTCGTGGGAGCAGCTCAAGAGGGAGGGGGTGGGGTGGCAGCTCGAGGGGGGGCGCCTCACCATTCGTAAGCCTCGGGCTGCTTGATGTCTCTTGGCCTTGGTGTACATGTCGGTTGTTGCCTCGTCTACATTACTGCTACTACTATAACTTGGCGTTTATACATATGGCCCCGTCGACTGGCTCGCATCCCAGAGTCTAATTTGCTTTGGCAAGAGGCGGCACAAGGCGCCCTCTTGCGTCACCGTGTTGAGCTGTTGAGCCTTGGCATTCCAACTATACATGGCTTTCCCAGCTGGCGCATCAGGGTCCTGGCGTTTGCCACGACACTTGGGTCATTAATAAAGACAACAACAACAACAACAAGCATGGCAGCAACTGGTACAAGTCTGCCACGTGGATATCGCTAATCAAACGCTGCCGTTGAATTCAGAGGAGAAGAGAAAAAGCCTTGGACGCCAGATGCATGCCCCGGTGCTTGTGCTTTTTGCCACGCCCATAGCACCAAAAAAAAAGACATAGAAAACGAGAAGAGTATGCAGCCACTCTTGGGGAGACAAGATGCAGTCCCTCTTGGGACTCGAGGCCGTCATCTTTTACGACTTCTTCTCGTAGTACTTGACCGCCCGCTCCAGTTCCTCCAGACTGGACCGGTCGCCATAGACATCCATAAACGACTCGTGCTGGCGGCGACGCTGTGCCTCTTGGGCTTCGCGCTCAGCATCTTGGTCGATGCAGTGCTGGCGGTATGAAGTGGCTGCGTAGACGGTGCCTGTGGCAAACATGGACGAGGCCACGGCAACAGGGATCCTGCACGGGCGGGGACGTGTGAGTAAAGAAACAGCAGCGTCTTGTTGTAGGGACAGAGAGACAGAAAGAGACAGAGAAAAGAAGAAGAAAAGACAAGACGTACCAGCGCAGGCGGTTCGAGGCCAGCTGTGACAGACGCGGCATGAAGCTTGGATGCACGCGGGCCGAGGTGGAAAAGGTGCGGGGGACTCGCCGAGGGTTCATGGTGTCTTTCTTCTTATCAAGAGGGTCAAGCAGTAGTAGTCGTGGTGCAAACAAGAGACAACCCCAACAATGGTCCGTCAGGGCAGCCGCTGGCACTCATTCAACAGCAGCCGTCAAGTTAAAAAGAGCCAAGGCAGGCTCTCGTTGGGCCGGGCTGCTGCTGCTTCTGCAAGCGTCAAGCCACCCATCATCAGATCATGCTGTTTCAGACCCCACCTGCCCCGGTTCCCCCTTCCCCAGCTCCGTTACTCCGCAGGTGGGGCGCCCCGCAGCTGTCGGATCCTCGGCTGGGCAGTTTCCCTTGACCAGCCCAAGGCAGGGGCAGCCTCGGGCACTCCCGGCAGGCGCCAGCCACTCAGCGCCCTGCCCGGCCGGCCTCGTCCCACTAGTCAATGTCGCTTCATCTGGCCACTTTGGAGCAATTGCTTCCACTCTCCTGTACCAGCTGTTTCTGGTTGCCTACTAGTTATTATCGTGCATTGGGCAACAAGTCCTCACCACAAAAACTTTCTGCACTTTGAGCTGCCGCAGAGGCATCTCGTCATGTCTTGGATATTGTCCTCTCGCTCATGAGTCTCGAGCGGCTCCCCAGCAACGTAGTCAAACGTCAGCTCCTCGCCCTGCTGAATGTCCTTGATTGAAAACAGGGCGAGGTCGTGAAGGTGCTTGTCGGCATGGTCGCCAACACGAGCAAAAATGGCAAGATTTGGATCGCACGAGTGATTGATGAAGCGTGTGGGACCCGACATGAATTCACCGTCAACCTCGAGCGGATCGCCGCGCAGACGCGCGTCAAAAGAGTTTGGATCGGTAAACTTGTCGAGAGCAAACAAATAAACGTCCTTGCGCTGTGAAATGGCCGACGCATCCCGGCGCCGGTCAGCTTCAACAGAGGTTATCACCTCACCAACATAGCAGTCAACATATTGGCCCTTTTTTAGAGCCTCCTGGGTGCGTACCCCTATTCAAGTGGTTAGCAGCAAAGCAGCCGCCGCAGATGAATAAACAACGTACCCCAGCCTCGATCTTCTGTTCGGAAAATCTGCAGCGGAACGGTGCGGCCTCGCTCAACGACGCGGTTGGGACAGCGGGCCGAGCAGGAGCAGCCATAATGGCACTCGTACAGCGGCAGCTTTGAACGGAGCATTTTGGAGCGCAGCAAGCCAGCCTTTGCCCCGTGGGCATGATATGCATACTTCTTTAGCGTCCCATCATCGACGTTGCCGTTGTTGTGGTACAAGCCATCATCATTCTCATCATGCGATTCAGTATCTGAATCGCCAATGTCGGCCAGGCAGAGGCAGTCGGCATACTGGCAATCCGCGTCGTCTTCACATATGCAGCCGCTGCGAAAGCTTATTTCAGCAGCTTCGACGCCCTGGCCGAGCACTCGTTCCTGGATGAAGCGGAAGTCGGGTGGCAGCACCTCGTCATCGACGGTATTGACGACTGTAATGGGGGCCGACCAATGCAAGTCAAAGGAACGGAGCTGACACCAATGGCAGCTGTCGCGCTCCTTTTGTGCAATTTCCTGAAGGAGCATGTCTTGTCAGCATAGCGACATGGCTGGAAGCAAACACCTAGACTGATTACATCGCTGTGGTGGAAAAAGTGTCTCTTGACGGCCCTTTCCATGGCGGCTGCAAAGTGGCCAGCAATGGCAGCAGTCAAGTCCCACTGTCTGTAGTTATATCTTGTGCACCTGGTAGTATTTGGAATTCTCGAGGACCGAGGCAGCCTGATGGCGCTTTTCAATATACGCAGTGCTCTTGATAATGTTTGCCAAGGCGGCGGCCGGTGGTAATGTGGGAAAATGAAAAAAAAAGAGAGGCTCTAGCTGTTGGCGTAAACTTGCAGGGACCTGGAGCTAGCCTGTGCCACTTGGTAGCGCACAGTAGGGGGCCTGGAGCGACGAGGTAGAGGTACATTGTCCGCTGTCGTGCAGCTGCAGACGGCAGATTGCCACGTATCGGTCAAGACAAGCTCAGCATCATCCCATCTCGTGCCAAGGGATAAGACGGTCCTTGGCCATAGTGTTTGCGGATATAAGTCGCTGCAACGAGCATGCCACCCGTCTCGCAGCCCTTTGGCGTGTTTTTGCGGCGTCCCTTGCTTCAACTCTATCCGCGCACACCCCCTTGGCCAGGTATCTGTACCTTGTATATCTGGGCTGAGGTGACATTATGGTGGCATGGGCAAGCATCGACTTGCCGCTCCCGTGTCTCTCTGCTCTTCCTTGCTGCCTCGCCCTCTTCTCCTCCTTTTCCTCTGCCTCAAGACATCGACTGTTACCCTTGTCGCCCGGCGAGGCCTGCAGCCCTCCCCGAGACTAGACATTCACTTTGGGCTGGGCAATGGATGCGCCAAGCGACCAGCCAACTGCCGCTGCTTGTTGCTTTTTGCCCTTGGTAGCCTTTGCGCCACCTCTTTGGTCCAACGCCCGCCACGGCTCCTGCAACTGCTCGACCTCTTTGTTGCCATAATCCTACTATCACTGCGGCTGCTACTTGTCCGCTCTAAATATTCAACATTGTATACGCCCTGTTGGGCTTGTTGGGCTTGTTGGGGCTTTTTTGTCATTTTTCCAACATGGTACTCTTTGTCTCATCACCACGGTCTTGATGGGCCGCTGTTTTCCCTTTTCTCTTTGTTTTCCTTTTTTTCTCGGCTGACACTTCCCTCTTGGCCTCTGTAGGGCTGCTGCTTCTCCTCTACAGCGGGCTCCAGCTCGTCCTTTCCCGACAGTGGCCCTAATGCCTCGTCTCGTCGCATCAGCTCCGCGTCGCTGAACCGGTCGGAGCGGCCCGGCTCGCAGACGTGCTCGACGCGCCGCCGCCGCAGAGACACTGGTGCGCTCGACGAGCACATTGACAAGCCTTTGCGGCGCCACGAGTGGACGAGCAAGGACCGGCGCTGGACGCGCAGCCAGCTGGATGCCGAGCGCGCCGCTTTTTATGATACCCGCGTCACGGGCCGGCCAGAGATATGGCAGACGATTCGCGCTGCTCTCAGCGTCTTGGCCCATCCAGAGACGGACGAAGGCGTGGAGCTGGATGGTCTTGCCACGGCTCAGTCTATTCTCTCGGCAGCCGAGATTTCTCTGCCCACAGGCGACTTGGTCAATGGCGCCTACGACTCCTTGGGCAACTTTTACCAGATGCCTGCGTGGCTTGTTGCTGATCCGACAAATCTGGCTCACGACGGCGACCATGACGACGACGATTCGGGCCCCGACGACCAGAGCCGCCGCAACTTATCTTCTACCCGCAAGCAATCGCTTCCCACAGCAGACCAAGACGACGACGCCGAGCTCTCCTCGTCCGATAGCATCGACAAGAGGCGGCGAGAAAAGGGCAAGGCTGTCCTCGATATGCGCGACCACTTGTCGGTCCGTGCCCGTCTAAGCGACTCGGGTCGCGATGTCTGCGTCTCGGTCCGCAAATCAGATGCTGGTCGCACTGTCATTAGAGCCATTGCTTCTGAATCTGCGGTACCGCCCCCCCTTTTATCCCCTGTTCGCTGGGTGGCAAGGCTGACTCCTTGTCTTGTTGATTACAGCTGCCTTCTAGCAAGAAGATACGACTGGCCTACATGGGCAAAATTCTTCGCGACGACTTACCGCTTGAATCTCAAGGCTGGCAGACGGGTCACGTCATCAATGCCCTCGTCTTCCCCAGATAGGCCACTCCCGAATCCCCTTTTTTGTGGCCAAACATTCCTCCTGTTTTTGCACCTTTTCTATCCAAATCATGCCATTATGCCTTGCGCTGTGATTTTTTCCCCTCTCTTCTTCTCAAGGTAACGACTGGAATAATGAAGTTTCCTCCAGAATAATCTCTCTCTTACAGCGTGTGTTGTTTTTTTGTTTTTGTTTTTTTTGGGGGGGGGTTCCATCTTGACTCATCTAGATACGCGGAGTTTTTCACCCGAGGCGGCAATCTAACAGAGGTCTGTTTGCACGACTGCTTTCTTTTGTTTGTTTTTTTGCTATTGGCCAGTTTGGTGGCCCTATTAATCCAATTTCTTCGAGTTTTTTGTCCATAGCGATTCTACATTAGTCTGTCTCCAATATACCCACCACTTCTGCGTCTCCTTGGCCTTGTTGCCTGGACAACTATAGTAGTAAGGTAGACTAAATAAAGCTATCTTGTTTGAATCATCAGTCATTCACGCCATGCAAAATAGTGCAAAGCATGCTGTCGGGACTTTTGGCTTGTTCTATTCTAGACTAGAGTCATGTATGTTGGTTTTGCATGCAGGGCTCTCCTTAACCCCGTTCCTACCCCTCTTCCTCCTCTTCTCTTCTTCTCCTCTCCCGTCATTCCGCCTCGGAAATGCCATTGAAACGCACCACTTTTTTCACTCTTCCTATCCATCTACCCTAGCTCCCTTTACCCCCTCCCCAGTGAAGTGGCGAGTAAAGAGAAAAAAAAATAAGCCGAGACCAAGAAGTCTTGAGCAACAGAAAAAAAAACAACTGAAATAGACATCACAAGCATTATTTTCTACAGGCACCAACCAGCCCTTGCATTTCGATCCGATTGCTGCCGCGGCAACAGCTCTGCCCGACACACCAGACCAGGCCGGCACGGAGTTTTCCAAGTCGACATGATGCCGTCCAGTCTTCTAGGCAGAAGAGCCAATCTTGTTGAGCCCCTTGAGCGATCCCAAGCTGAGGGCTAGGCCCTGTGATCTGCTCCTGATGCGTACAAAACCTGTAATTGGCCCGTCCTCCCCCTTCTTTTCGATGCTCAGGTTGGCCAGCGCATCCTCGCCTGTGAGCACACACAAGTTAGCCCTACCAGTACCGTCAAAGCCAAAAGCAGAAGCATCCACTTACCAAACACGCTGCGGGCATAAAGATTGGCACTTAGGAATTGGCAGTCGCCCTTGAGGCTAGCCTCTGGCGTCAGACAATTCATGTTGGTGCACGCCATGAGTTGATCCAAAAAGTCTCGCAGCGACTTTGCCTTTGACTCCAAGTTGACTTTATTCTCCCATTCAAACTCGGTCCACATGGTGCGAAACTGCGTCTCTGTGCATGTTGCCGGCTGGATATAGTCCATAATGTCCACGTGCAAGTCGTTGAGAATCACCACATTGGTGTCGGTTGAGTGTGCGCCGTCGTACACAACGTTGCCAAAGATGACCCCCGTGTCTGTCGACGACACTTTGATGGTGCACTGCACGTTGTGAAAGTCGTGGGGGCCCAGATTTTGCGTCGTCGGCCGCTCCACCACCTTGAGATCTCCGAGCGTTGCGAATTCGACCGACAAGTTCTGCAGCGTCTCTGTTGTTTGGTTGACTAGCAGCACATCAAGCACAATGTCAAACTGATGCACCTTGACATAGGCCTCGGCGTATACTGGATCCGAGAAGCCCGTCAGCTGTACCACGCGGCTGAGCTTGGACGACAGGTCCTCCGTCGTCGACTCGCCGCCCGTTGCCCTCTCGAGATCCATCTCCATCTCATCGAGTCCCTCGGTTGCATTCTTCTTGGAAAGCTGCCGAATCTGGACCACGTCGTCCACCTGGACCGCCGTCTTGGCCTTTTCAGACGCTTCCTTGGCAGCCCGCTTTCGCTCCTCCACCAGCACCATCGCACGGAACGCCTTCCTCGTATCGTCCAGCCACACCTTTTCCAGCTCCTTGTTTCGCTTCAAATCGGCCAGTGATCGCACGCACGACATGATGCGGTCAACAGAGTCTTCGTCAATGGCTGCCTTGGTGAACTGCGATTGGCCGACACGGAGGATAGAAATCATTATTAACATGGCCTCTGCCCTCAGCGCGTTGGTGCGTTCCTTATCGGCCGAGATTTCCGAGTGCCGCATTACCAACTTGACAAGTGTCGATGAAAGAACCGTGGCCAAGTAGTAATCTCCGTCAAGTATCAACTGGCGCAGTGGCGGTTTCTGTGCAGCCTTGACTGCCTCGAGCTTAGCAGCGGCCGACGACTGACTGGTGAGAGCCGTCTCTGTCGCATATGTGCCGTCTGCAAGTACTTTGCGAGAGCCCTTTGGTTCTGACGGCTTCGAGTTGCCATTGGGCTTGTCTTCATCCTGTTTGGGCTCGCCCGAGTTTTGCTCCTCCAGCAAACGCTGTTCCGAGGCGAGTATGGGGATTTCCCCCAGACTGGCCCGTATCCTCTTCCAGGCATCACGAATATCTCTCTCATCCAAGGAATACTCGCCAATAATCCACATGATGCCTCGGCAGACCTTACCTGCGCGAACCTCGGCTAGTGAAGACACTAGGCGCTCAACAATAGTCTTGCGAAGAGCGGGAAACTTTTCTACAACTTCTTTGACGAAGCTGATGACATCGACGGCAGATGCATTGTTCGAGTCGGCGATGAAGTCCATGAGCAGCTCGACAACGCTTGCAGCAACCTCGGAGAACTTGATGGCGCATTGGTGGATAGAGTGGATTAGGAGCGAACGATACTCCGCATTCTTTTCGTACTCTTGGTCCAGTGTTTTGGAAAGTTCCTTCTTGAGGACTAGGACGACTTCTTCAACATTTTTGCTCGAGACCATTTCCAGGGCAATCTTGAGGGCCTTGCTGCGCACATCAATGTCAGTGCTTGATAGAACGCGCAGAATCTCCATGACTAAATCGTCGAGAACCCCTTCATTCTTCTTGCGCAGCTGGTCGACGCGATCAAGAACGATGAGTTTGACGTTATTGTCCGATTCCTTGATGCTAAGCTCGATGAATTTGGCGGCGGCTGCCTTGACGGCAACAGGGTTGTTGGTCAGAGCTGTGAGGGATGAAGCAGCCTCGTATACCACCGTCGAGGCACCAGCATCGAGCAGGTCAAAAATCAACCGCAAGTAGCGGGCCTATAATAGTCAGTCATGAGTCCATGTCATTGAATGTACCAGAATGTTAGGCACCTTGTTGGGTGAATTTTGGATGGCATCTTTGCGAATAAACTCGAGCTCGACCAGCTGAAGCAACTCCTCTGCGTTTGGGATACCATCAAAGACGGAGCTGAGATACACAAGGGCAGCCTCATGATTGATGCTTGCCAGTGCTGCGAAAGCATTTCTCTTGCACGTCGCATCCGTCTCCCCAGAGAGAAAGGCAGAGATGAGCTCTGAAGCATCGGGAATGAGTGAAGGAGAATGAAGGTAAATGGAAGAAACAGCAAAGACGGCATTTTTGCGGACGTATGCATGACGATGTTGGAGGCAATTCCGGGCTGAGGAAAGAAGGGGTTCTATGAGCTCTGGCTCGCGCAATTTGCAGAGAAATCGCAGTGTGTTGCCGCGGATATATTCGTTGGCGTGTTGGAGATCGTTGCGGATGCCATTGCTAGAGGAGGAGTGGTGGTCAGCGACGCCGCCAAAATTATACAAAACTGTACAAGACAAGAGCGTACCAAACCAAAATCATCTCCTGTTTAAGCTTGCCTGTTGAATCAAGCTTTGGGCATATTTCGTAGTAAAAGTAGAGCAGTTTTTTGAGTGGCTTATGCTTCGAGGGCATGACAAATCGAATTATATGCATGAGCAAGGAAGGCATTGGGTCGCCATTGAGCATAATAGTCAAGATGCGCTTCATCGTCTCAATCTTGGTCTCGTCAGTGCCCTTTTCAAGCTGCATGCGCAAGTCCGAGACGCTGGGCACATCGGCCGCATTGTCCTGGTGGACCAGGCTGTAGGCATTCTCAAGGAAGCCAGACATGGCAGACGACGACGCAAGGATGTGGCCTAGACGCTTTCAAGGCAACTACTGGGCTTTGTGCGGTGGGTAGCAGTGGGCGATGGCCAAGGGGCAATTCGGGACAGCTCCGGCTTGCTGTGAGAGGCAAGGCGACAAGAAACAAGGCTGAGAGGCTCCTGAACGGCTGCAGCTATTCTTCAAAGGCAAATAACCCAATGCCATTCGCCGGTTCCGATTGCCAAGTTGCCAGCTTCTGGCAGCCTTTGAAGATGGACGTCGGTGAGCTGTTGAGGTCGAAAAAGGATTAATTGGCACCAGGCCGCTAGGGCGCAACTGATGGCAGTGACTTACCAGCCAGCTTGCAGCACGGAACAGGTGGCACGAATGACTAATGGCCGCGCTGGATCACGTGGCTTCATGTTGCACGTCTCCATCATCAATGATCGATCGAGCTGACTACCGAATTGGGCAAGATTAAAAAGTCGTCTTGTCGACAGCAAATACTAGACGCGAATATCGTTCTCTTTGTCGCGCTTCTGCAATCGGCCAGAGCATCTTCACGTTTACCCCTCAGACTACCCGAGCCGCGGCGATCCAACGCTCTTCAATTCGCCATGTCTTCCTCAAACGAACCCTTCTACATCCGATACTAGTTAGCCTCTTCCGACTGCTCTTCCCCTTTGGCAGCCCAGCTCACGCATCTCGCTTCTTGATTAGTTCGGGACACATGGGCCGTTTTGGTCACGAATTTCTGGGTAAATCAATCTGGATGCGCCAACTCTCAACAGCAACATGCAGCTAACTGGCTCTCTTTTCAAGAGTTCGACTTTCGAGTGGTTGGCGATGGACGCAGCGCAGTAGCAAGATACGCCAACAACTCCAACTACCGCAACGACAGTCTGATTAGGAAAGAAAGTGAGACAAATACTTAAATCTATACTTTTTCCGTGAAAAACCGAAGCGCTGACAAGCTATGTGCATAGTGTGCGTCAGTTCTGTCGTAGTTGACGTGATCAAGAATATCATCAAGGCGAGCGAAATCATTAAGTAGGGCTGAAGCAGATGCACGTCGCAACCGAACCGGGCTCTGACACTGCGCTAGGGAAGACGACGCGAATTGGCCACAAAAAAACAAGGACGGTCGCCAGGAACTCGAGATACGGTTTGGCAACGATCATATTTCCTTTGAGGTGAGTGCCATGGCTGCTGCTGCTTGCTTGGCTGTGGACGCGTGCTGACCTGGGATATCACAATTCAGACAGCAAAAATTGGGTCTCTGGTGGATGTGACAGAGTCGAGTGATCCTGAAGGGCTGCGAGTATTCTATTATCTAGTGCAAGATCTCAAGGCCTTGGTCTTTAGTCTGATTGCGCTTCACTTCAAGATCAAGCCCATATAAACTTGACGAACATGTGGTCGATGAGTTTTGCTGGGCCTGCTGGGTAGCATATTTTGGCGGCATAAAAAAAAACCTTGTTAATTTTCCTTTGCTCTCTAGTCTATGTATTGCCAGAGGGCAAGGAGCAAAGAGGGCGCGTGGCGCAAATTCCTTGTTTAAGGGGCTTGCATTGGGTCAAGGCAGCATGAGATGAAGGCGTACCTACCTATATACATGCATGTAGGTTGTGTTATAACAAGAGATTCTGTTTCGTCGATGCTCACATACCCATGACAGGAGAGCAAACTGTCACCACAAGAGAAGGTGGGCTGGGGTCTGCGGTATGCGCAAGTCAAGGATTCACTCTAGGCTCAACCATGATCCCTGGACTCCAGATTTTCCTGCACTGTCACATAATGTCTGAGTCGCAAGCGTTTCAAGACAGCCATCCTATCAGTGCAGTGAGCAGGGAAGCAGCAAGCGGGAGGCTGCCCACGGGGAAGTGCGTGGAGCAGACGCGGCAGGGGCTGAGATGCCGAGGCGAACAATAACATGGGGCCGTGTAGATGCATATGCACGTAGGCGAGGCAAGGCGTGGTTGCGCTCACCATTGTCCAGGTACCTTTGGGCATGTTGGCGCTCTGTGCTCAAGTGCAGACCATTGGCCCGATCGGCATGGCACCTTGACATGGCGAGACGCACGCACAGGCAGATTTGCCTGTCTGTCTCAAACATTCCTCTCTCCACCGTTTGCCACCAGTCGGGCAGCCGGCACTTTGAGAGGTCAGTTGCTGCGAGAGTAGCGGTACAATTGCCAGTCGCCACAGCCGGCAGTGGGTACATGTGTGTACCTGTGTTAGCCCAGAGCCCAAGACCCAGGCCAGTGCCATGGTATGCGGACAGTGTGTTGCCATAGTCGATACAGTGGTTGAGTCGGCTGCTACCGTTGCCTTGGTCAGGCATCGCTGCCCTACTCGCACGGTACGCACTCCGACCACGCACTCACTCCGTGTCATCCCATCCATCCCATCCATGCCTCGCCGGACTGGACTTGTGCCATATTGTCTTCGGGCTCAGGTTGTCCATTTCCTCCCAATATCGTCCATCAGTCCATTCCCATCTAGAGCCGCCATTTTCCCTAGCTGTTGCTCAGCAGCCTTCCCCGCCCCTGCCCGTCTCCCCATCCTGTTTCTCATACAACGTGGTGCCGTTGCTTCTCTTCGCTTCTCTTCAAGCCCTTTGCTCGCCCATTTTTCTCTTTTCTCTTATCCCCATCTTCTCCTTTCTTTTTTTTGCTCCGGCGTCTTAATTAGCCCACCGGGACTCAACTAGACAAGTTTTGCTGCTGGGCGCTTCCGTTGCAGGACTCTCCCTCCCTCTGGCCGTGGCCATGCGCTCCCCAGCCTGACCGACGACGAGCTACTCGAGACTCTATTTCTTATCCTGCTTTGCTTTCGCTTGTTGGGCCGGCCATCGCCCCTTGATCGAGCAAGCCTCGATCGGCTCGTCGAGACTCTTGAATCCACCTGCCTCCATCTCTCCACCTCTGTGGGTAGTGCCCTTTTTCTCACGGCCAGTCGCTAGCCGTTGCGTAACAAGTTCGCCGTGCTACCGTCTCCGACGTGGTACAAGCCTCCATCACCCATTTTGCGTACTACAAGATACCCTGCGCCGTCCACGACAACGACCAAACGGCGGTAACGATGCCGACGCCTTCCACGAATACCCCTCCTGACCTCTCCTTACCGTCCTCCTATTCTTTTTCAACATCCTGTCCCGATGACGCCCAGCATTCGCCCCGTCCGCCCGGTCCGGGTATGCAAAGTCATGTCGCCCCAATCATGGCCTCTCAGTCAGGCCATCTCGACATGCGCTCCGTCACATTGTCAGATGTCACTGCCGAGTCTCGCGCCAGTCAGGACGACATGCGACATCACATTGGGCATCAACATCACCTAGCCGGCCCCGACGATGCCATTCTGCTCAGCAGCCAGGCCTCCCACTCGCCTTCTACCCGCGCCACAACTGTTTCTCCCGGCCCTCCACTCTCAAGCACCACGCCAGTAGTCTCTTTCCCGCCCTCCGTTGGCCCCGACGTCCCCGACAGCCCCGATAGTCTCCGAGAAGCCAGCGCCGAATCGGACGAAATCCTAAGTCGCATGACTTCGACCGCGTCGCGCCAATCATCTGCGCATCAATCTTTGGCTTTTGACTTTGATGATGCATTTGTCTACGATGAAGAGGATGATGATACATTTCCCTTTCCATCCATGGGCACAGACTTTCCAAGCTGTCGGGTAAGCCCACAGATTCTGGTGCTAATATTCATCATGGTTGGGACCCTACCGTTGACAGCTCAATAGTCCATCGCGATTTCGCCCTCGTCTTTTTTGCGCCCGGGCAGCCGCTTCCACGGAACACAGCAGTCGGAGCGACAGGTTTACGAAGTTCAAGTCGAGATTAAGCACGTGGATCTCAGGGAATCGTTTCTTTGCGGTTATCTGCGCATTCAGGGTATGCCCTTGATGGACGCCAGCTTGAGTTGCGGGCTCTCTGTGTCACCACCGCTGACTTGGATGCTCTTTCTCACAGGCCTCACCGAGGACCACCCAACGCTCACTACTTTCTTTGAAGGCGAAATCATTGGCACCAAATACGGCTTCATTACTCAGCACGAAGATTGGGGGGCAAGCGTCAAGACGGACCTTAGCCATTGGGGCAAGTTTGGTGCTTTTCAGCCATATAAGAAGACTGCTCGCAAGGGACCAGTCATAATCCCTGACGTTGCTCAAAAAGATACCATCTTTATGCGCTGGAAGGAGCACTTTCTGGTGCCTGACCACCGCGTTCGAACCATCACAGGGGCCAGTTTTGAAGGCTTCTACTACATCTGCTTCAACCAGCTCAAGGGAGAGGTTAATGGCATATACTTCCACTCCAAGAGCGAAAAGTAAGTGCTTTGTTGATGACATTCTAATGGTCATGGCTCACAAATGTCTGTCCGCTACAGGTTTCAGCAGCTGGAGTTGAAGCACGTCCCCAATCGAGGCTGTTTCAGCGCCACGGAGTTTCGGTAATATGAAATTTGGCGCAATCTTTTGTTGTACCAGGGAAGTTCAAGAAATGATACCTTGATGTTAGCGACGGGGTATTTTGATGGAAGCGGCATACGGGATGAGGAGAGTAGGCCACCGAGTTGGCCTTTGTACACCTTTGCCTTCCACTTTGGCACAAAAAATTGGAATGCTTGAAGTAGTAGGCGGCTCAGAAATCTGAAGATGCGGACAAAGAATCAGGGCTCTTGGCCTGGCAGGTCTTGGTTCGTGGGCTTGAAGACGATTTACCTAGGCGAAGACGGGTATGGCAGAGACTGCACTGGGAGATGTGGAACAAGTTGTTCACTCCCTACTTATTGTCTGCCTCAAATTTCCTGAAGTAGCCACGACGAAATGGATTTAGCTCGTCTGCTGTGGTGCCTTGATTGGCGACGTCTGTGCGTTGTTGATAAATCTCGAGCGCCGAGGCTGAAACCTGGTCGTTTGGAAGACGTTGATATGTTATGAGACGCCTCGACCCTGCCGAGAGTAGTTAGTCGGCATGTTCCAAACCTTTTGCTTTTGTCGGTTTAGTGGACTATTATGTCGAGCAGAGAGGCCGAGTTTGAGGAGAGGAGAATGGTTTTACATTTGTTGAATACTTGGACACACACGACGACGAGTTGAAGACGAGGGTGGAGCGGGATTGGAATCTCCTGTTCCTCGTCATTTGCAGTGGGCATCCAAAAAGAGAGACGGCCGTTGTCGACGAGAGTGTCGCTTGCAAAGGCGAGGATGTCGTCTAGCATGGCCATGAAGCTATATGGCTTTTTCGGGGGCACAAAGTCGGGGGACCTAGCCAAAAGACGGCATCAGTATCATGGTCACCAGGGTGCAGCGCTAGGGATAGCAAAAGAGAAAGAATATGGATGAGGATAATGGTTTATAAGGACGCACGAGCTGTTATCAATGTTTTGTTGGACAAGCCAGGGTGTCTTTTGAGGATCCCGAAGTCCGAGGACCCTGAGGCCTTCTCGAACACCATAGGGCGGATCGCATATAATTCCATCCCATGTTGCACAGGTGCGCCTCAGGGGAGAATGAGTCAAATCTGCCGAGAAGGTGTCGCCGAGACAATGGGCGAGGCGATACTGGTCGAAATTGCCGCGCAGACTGCTAGAGCCGCCCTCGCCGCGAATGCTGCGGCCGTCAATGTCGCTGCCCCAGCAGGTGGCACCAAAATGGGCACAAGCAATGGGAAGAGAGCCAGTGCCGACAAAGGGATCGTAAAACAGCTTTCCAGGGGCAGCGAGGGCAAGATTTGCCGTGACAAGGGCCAGTTCAGAGTCCATGCTGGTGGTGGAGATGTAGGCTCGCTTTTTCAAGTCATAGCGAAGGATTTCATGGCGCGATGAAGTGCCTGCTAGTCGGCCAAAGAGCATTCGGTCGGGCTGCTCTATGCCCAGGGGCACGCTGTCGTAGGGCCATTGTTCAAAAATGGTGAAGAGGTGGTCAGGCTCTGACATGCGGATGGAGCCCTCAAAGGGCAGGTAGGCAAACGAGTTGATGATGGCAAGCCGCTGCTGGTTGGAGCGAGTGCCCTGGTATGAGTCAATGGTGAATTTGAAGGACGGGGTGCGAAAGTGATGCCAGAGAGAGGCAGTGCGGTCCTTTATTGAGCTGTGCAGCTCGTCGAGATTGGCGCCTTGGCCCCATAGCTCATGGATGGACTGTGCGAGGATGGATCGCCGGATGAGACGGCTGGCCTCTTGAGCTGATTTGAGGCGGACGAGGCAGAGGGGAGACTGAGGAACAGGGACGAGTTAGTACATGGTTGAGGTTTTGCAAAGATTGGAGATGTATATTTGTGGGTATGTATTTATTGTCCCCTACATTGTCGTTGTATTCGAGTACGGATAGCTGGACGCCCTCGACGACTGCTAGAGCCTCAATCTCAGCCAGACGAAACGATTGGTGTGTCTGTGCAAATTTGACGATGAAGTCCATGGCGCCGAGGCGATGCTAGGAGAAAGTATCTTGTGCTGCGTTTCAGCATGCATAACCTCAAAAATACGTCTTTTTTTTCTCTTTGGTCCAGAATATGCTCTCCTTCACAACGCACTTGTGTTTAAATCTGGTGCCGCTTTGTGAGAGTGCAGCTGCTCAAATTCGGCGCTGTGCGAATCTGAACTCTCAAATTTTCGCTGACAAAGTCTGGCCTGAACACCAATGTTTTCTTCCAATATTGCTTAACCACCCACGACTAAGAATTCATAATCCACACACTAAACTTGGTCAATTTTCCAAAAAAAAAAAAAAAAAAAGGAGTACTTCTCCTCAACAAGAGAGCCAAGTATCATGACGGCCATTTTTGCACAAGCAGCCCCGTCAATATACCAGTCATCCAAATGCTTCGTCACATATGGCTCCATGGCGCACATTGACCCCAAGCAGCCGCCTCAATGCGGTCACCCCTGGGCCAATATTGCCGCACAGCGCTTCGTTCACAAGGTATGTTGTTTTTTGGTGCTTTTTTGGTTCTCTTCTTTATCGCTCTCTTGTTGAAAAAATGGGTTTGTCTCAATTCATTGTTTCGCCGTGAGAAACTTCAAAACAGAGACTTATATACTCAAGGTCGACATCATCGCGCCGCAAGCGTGCTACGAGGCGCTATATCAGAAACTCGTACAGGAGCGCCAGCAGCCTAGCTATGCCCGTGTCACCATGACACTTGGACAAATCCTAGATCAATTTCTCATATCCAGCATCAAGCAAGGTACACTCCCTGACCCAGTCAGAATTATTCTAAATCGCTTGCTTGCAACTTTCAAGTATCACGAGTAGTATCGGGTGAGGGCATACTGACGCACTTTGGCAGGCGACGTCTCCATACTTTCAGAAGGCAACATAGAAACAAAAAATGTGTTTTCCATCCGTCACGGTAGGCTCGGCCAATCAAACTGATAGATATGGCCTATCCACTCACACAACCATAGGCACTCTTGACATGTTTCTTGATAGGGAGACCTATGAGCGCGCTGGACTCCAAGGCAAACCATACGGTGCCAAGGGAAACCGCGGAGTCAAGCCTAGATGGGGTAACTACCGTTATCCACCCCTCTTGCATATACAAAACGCCCCGCATACTTACACCAAACCCCAGTTGTATCACTCAATCTCAAGGATGCACGGATGCTTCCAGGTTTAAAGGGATTTGACAGGCTCATGTCCGCATGCGAGAATGTCCTCAAGGAGCCCTTAGAATGGCTCTTGTGCAATGCTAATGCCTGCGGTAACTTGCCTGTCGCTTCAAGCCCCAGAATGTTGGCTCTCATGGCTAATAGCATTGCAAGATATGACCAAACACAAACACACTGACTACACCATTGCGCCTTCAATCTTGCAAAGCCAAAACGTGGCAGGCGTGACGCCGGATATAGCAGCTTGTATATTGGCCCAGGGCGATCGCGAGATGCTCGAGGAGAGGGCAACTGAGCTATACGAGTGGCTATCTCTGGTCCGGTTGCAAAGCCCGCGCATAGCAGTCAATAACAACATCGACCCCTTTTTATCCCGGTACAAATTGCCCGCTGACGACGTAGCGGAGATTCAAGTTTGCATGTTCAGGTGGCAGGGCTTCCTATCAGCCAGCTGGCTTCAGAGCGTCGTTATGGACGCTCTTACCCTCTGCTCGCCGCAGCAATGGATTTCTTTCAGCGCCACGGCCATATCGCAGTCAATATCCGGCGACACTAGTGAGTTTTCGCTACTGCGTCCATCGGGAACGGCAATCGACTATCTCATGTGGGAGATCAAATAGCTCAAGGCCCAGCTCAGTCGTTTCGGGGGCGGACGCTGCGCTCTTGCCCTAGACCCTGACTTAGAATTGCATCCTCGACAAGTCGGCGCAGTTCTTGCTGGCTGCCCGACGAATCAAAGTCGGCCCTGCTGGCCAGTTCTTCGATGCGTCGACGAAACTCTGGATCGGCCTCTTGAGGAATTTCGGAATCCCCGTCAACAGCATCGACTGTAACCTTGACACCGTCGGGTGGAGCACTGGCCATGGTGAATAATGGAGTTCGTGCGCTGCTGCCATCGCTTGCAGCTTGGGCAGGGTTGAGACGCTGCGCCAGGTCTACTTGCTCGTCGCCGCTTGTTCCCTCGACCGACTGGAGATAGGCAGCAGTGGCGGGGAACTCGCCTTCGGCCTCGAGCTTCCGGCGTGCTGTCAGACCCTCGGCGTTTGTATGCCAAATATTGGCAGACAGCTCTTGGACAAGTAAGCGAGCCGCCTCGGGCGTCTCGACTACGAAGAGAGGTGTCTCGTCATCCTCGTCTTTGATGTCGATATTGACATTGAACTCGGAGACAAGAGTGCGTAGTAGTTCAAGATGGTTGTAGCTAGCAGCGGCATGGAGCAGCGAGTAACCGTGATCGTCCTGGGCTGACGCTAGTTCTGGCTTCCCGCGCAACAAAGGCAATAGCGTGGGATTGTTGTCGGCAGCTAGCAGAAAGGGATTTGGCTCTTGGGCCATGATGGAGTGGATGCTAGTTTGTAGTGGTGGAAGTCAGTTGCTCTTGATTTTGATTTTTTTAGTGAGCTTGTAGTGTAACGCTCTGGCACTTATTTTTTCTTGACAGTCGACGACAACTGCGAATCTACAAGGCGCATGGACTTATTTTGGAGGTGTCTCACGTGATTTTGGTGATTGAGCTAGGGGGAGCCGTGCCTGAAAAAGCTCTAGCAGAGCTGTTCCTGGGAAGAACGGCTACGCCAGGGAATGCACATAGCTTCATGGCGTTGTAGCAATTTTTGGCTCGCTCTAAGCAGTGCACCCTGTAGAGGTAAAGTGCGAGCCATAACCCTTTCAAGGTAGCTTTGGAAATTCGACTCCCTAGCTCCTCGCTCGCTTGCTCGCTCACTCGTAATTCTCTTCTTTTTACGGTGGGGCAAATCAACATCTGCGGCTGCTACATTACACATTAACATTAGTATAGCCTTTTTTCTTTTCGCCGTTGACTCACTCAGTCTCTGGTCCAGCTTGCTATTTCCTGCCTCGCTCAGAGGTACCCAGTGTGCCTGGGCAGGTGCGCATTGGCTGCTATGTACACCCAAAGCTTGCTAAAAGCCAGGAATATAACCCCCCTCTCGCAACGCCTCAGGATCCTGCTAGGCGTCTCGACAAGCAGCCCAACATCAAGAGCCTTCCTCGGCCCATTAGTCTCACCTCGCACGCCTTCACTTCTAGGGCCACTCTTCAACTCACCCTCTGCGTTCTTTTCTTCAACGCATCCTAAGTTCACCCAGCCAGAGGCATCCGATCAAGGCATGGCAACCGACATCCCCTACGTCCCTCCCGATCATACGGGAGTGAGGACGTTGCTCACCACGCTTGAAGAGGCTCGCACAGCGAAGAAGAAGGATGCCAACTTTGCTGTCAGACGAGGACAATATGAGGTACAGACGTCTACGAAGCCAATCACAGTCTCTTCATGGCGTTTTCTAGACTCAGACTACAAGCGTCGTCGCCTGCCCACCAATGCTCGAGGCCTCTTCACAGTCGACAACCAGATTGTTGTCAGGGGCTATGACAAGTTTTTCAACGTGGGAGAGGTTCAGGCCACCAAATGGGACTACATGGCCACCCATACGAAGCCGCCCTACGAGCTGACGCTCAAGGAGAATGGCTGCATCATCTTCGTTTCTGGTCTCGAAGACGACACCCTGCTCGTTTGCAGCAAGAACTCGACAGGTAAGCGAGTTGAAGAGGACACTAGCCACGCAATTGCCGGCCAAGAGCGCATTGAAAAGCAGCTCGCCGTCCTGGGCAGGACAGGCACCAACTTGGCACGCGAGCTGCGACTTCGCAACGCCACGGCCGTGATTGAGCTGTGCGACGACTCTTTTGAAGAGCACGTGCTCGCCTATGGCCCTGAAGAAGCCGGACTCTATCTGCACGGCATCAACCTCAACCTGCCTTCCTTTGCCACATACTCTAGTGCCGCTGTTCAGAGCTTCGCAGAAGAATGGGGTTTCCGTAAGACTGGCGTCGTTGTCATGCACGACTTGCAGGAGGCCAGACGTTTTCTTGACGAGGCGGCCGAGACGGGAGCCCACGATGGCCGCAGTGTCGAAGGCTTTGTTGTCCGCTGCAAGATGAGCAAAACGCCCGGTGTTGCACCATACGTTGACTGGTTTTTCAAGTACAAGTTTGAGGAGCCTTACCTCATGTACCGTCAGTGGCGCGAATGTACCAAATCTCTTATTTCTGGCAAGACACCCAAATACAAGAAGCACGCGGCTATTACCAGGCAATACCTGGCGTACGCTGCTGAGCGCTTGGCTCAAGACCCTGGGCTGGCCGCCCGTTACAATAAAAACCACGGCATCATTGGTCTGCGCGACGACTTTCTCAAACACAAACATCTCAAGGGCCTCGAGGCTGCGAATATGGATCGTTCGACCTCTCAGTGCGAAAATGCAGAGGAGCTCTCGGAGATTAGCCAAGATGTTGTCTTGTGTCCAATTGCCACGATTGGCTGCGGCAAGACCACCTTGGCCCGGGCCCTTACTCATCTCTTTGGATGGGGGCACATTCAGAACGATAACATCACTGGCCCTAAACGCCCGCCCAGGTTTAACAAATATATTCTCGACGAGCTCAAACACTACAAGGTGGCGTTTGCTGATCGCAACAACACTGGAGCTAGCGAGAGACATCAGTTGATTAGTGATTTCAACATGCTGCGTCCCACGGCCAAGCTCGTCGGTCTCCATTACCGCCACGATGCCGAAAACATGGACAAGATTGCACGCCTTACTCGCGAGAGGGTCCTGAAGCGTGGCGATAACCACCAAACCATTCGTGCAGCCACAGACAGCAAGAAGTTTCTTGATATCATGAAGAATTTTATTGATCGATTTGAGCCTTGCAACCCAGATACGGAGCCAGACAATGGGTTTGACCTAGTCATTGAGCTTGACCCAACGGCTAATACCCGCGTCAATCTTGAGAAAACGGTGACGGAATTGCACAGATTTTTCCCCAGATTAGTCAAAAACATGCCGTCGCCTGAGAAGCTCGATGAAGCCATCACCGTAGCACTTGCCTACCGTCCGAATATCAAAACAGGCGTTCCCGGCCAGAATAAGTCTAGCACTGACAAGCCCATCGAGTATATTTCTGTCCAAATTCCGGCGAATCGAGTCACGGCGACTCTCGAAAGGGCCTTTGGGAGAGCAGATGCCCAAACATCACGCTTTTACAACGAGTTGAAGCAGTCGCGAAGAGTACAGCCCAAGTTTCATGTGACGCTCATGCATCGTGCATCCGAAAAGCAGAACCCAGCTCTGTGGCAAAACTACAAAAACCTTGTTGAGGAGGCTGATGGCGCCGGTTTACAGCTGGGGAGCTGCAACGTCATGCTCGAAAGGGTATGTTTCTCTCAGACCCAATGACGATTCCAGAATTCCATGTTGCTTGAGACGAAATTGAATGCTGCGCTGACGTGAAGTTTCTCTCTCAGGTTGTATATGACAATCGCATCATGGCCATCGTGGTTCGTATCATTGACGACAACGGCAAATGGCAGTGCTTTAACCGCGTTGCACACATTACTGTTGGCACGCGAGACTCGTCGGTCAAGCCCAAGGAAAGTAATGATCTGCTGACAAAGTGGCTGGAACATGGCACTGAGAATGGGCAAATCTCTGAAGTTGTCTTTTCGCCAAAACCCATCCTTGACGGCCAAGTCAAAGCTGTGTTGTCAAGGTAGAATCGGGCGGGAGCTGGTCAGAAGAGAAATCAGCGGCCACGACATCGTCGTGGAGCAAAACATGAAAGGATTCAATCACATAGGCTGGCTTAAATGTGGTCCATGGCTACTAGAGCCCCTGGAGACTATTTGGGGGAGGCAAATAGAGGCCGAGTTAGAGCCAGTCAAGCAAGGCTGGTTGGTATTCTTGTATCGGTTATAAAGGGGTATAAATAGAATTGGCATGAGCGCACTTGTGGCGCTATGCCGATGAGCTACTAGGAAGCCATGAAATGATTATTTAACAAGATGCTGAGCAGCCGCCATGAATGATTAGTTAGGAATGAGACCGTCTATCATCAGTTAGGCGGGGGCGAGACTGGGATTATTCGTCGTCCAATATGTGGCTGGCCACCCTGCCAAAGAAGGGAACTTCGAATCTGGGTGATGAGCCTAGCATTAGCGCGTATTTGCTCGCATAAATGAAACCTGCATTCATTCTTGCTGCATGAGACGAGGTGCGTACCTATCGAGAACCTCGGCATCTTTGTATGCACGCATGGTAAGAAAAGCCATGAGAACTATGTCGCCAATGAAGAAGCACCAGTTGAAAAAGGAAGACCAGGAAAAGATTAAATGGAGAATCATGAGAGCGGTAAAGAGCAGTGCGGACTGCCAGGCATGGAATCTACAATCGACGATTGCATACAGTCAGTACGCACTTGTCCACGTCCGTGTTGAATGCATTATAGGTCGCCCAAAGCAGTAACGAAGGTTCCTCTCACCTAACATAGTCGCTATTGCGTTCTAGAATCAGGAGAATAATGGCACCCAGGGGCGGCAGGGCGAGATAGGCGAGACAAGCCTCATAGTCGAGACGCAGCCCGAGGCTCGTGTCAAACCCGCTCATGTGCGTCTCAGCAGCCCCGGCGGGCGCCAATGATGCAAAGGGCGACGAGCCATGGCCCGACGCAGCGGCGGCGGCTCCCGAGCCATCTGTCCAGCCAGCGCCCGAGTCGTGGCCGTCAAGACCGCCGGCTGCGGGCCAGGCGCGCTGGGGCTGGGGGTGCTGGAGCGGAGGGGGGCTGCGTGCCCAGGCAGCCGAGGTACGAGGGGAGAGCGACGACGAGGCGTTTTCGGGCGACGAGACGCGCGAGTGCTCGGGCGGGGAGGATTGATATGGAGCAAAGTCCATTGGAGTGGCCGTTTGTCCGGTTTATATTTGAGGCGATTGGCAAGACTCGGGTCAAGCGTCGAAAAGGGGAGTCTTGGCCGTGCGAATTTTATTTGGAAGTATAACACAAACAATGTCTGGTTGTGTACTAGTCTTGCATCACAAACGCCGTGAGTAATGTTTAGCATGGAGACGGCACTTCATGTTGATGCCAAGTCATGTCAAAGGTCAAGGTTGCCTGGAAAAAATAAGTGGAGACGCTGCCGATTGCTCGTCACTCGGTGTGAGCGTCGGTCAGATACGATAGATGACAATCAGTTGTAGTAATGCCGCTGTTCAACCAGCCAAAAACACCTTGCTGAAATGGTGCCTATCATACACACATGTTTCTTGATTTTAAACCGCATCCACCAGAAATGATCCCTACATGGCGACCAATGGCTCCAAGACATGCTTGTGTGAGCTCCGCAAAGGCTGCATTTTGCTGCTCACCGTCATGAAGCCTCGGTTGGCTTGTCCTCCTCTTCCTTGCTCTGCTCTTCCAGCTGACTCTTTCTCCCTTCCAGCGCCAGCCACAGACTCTTGCTGCCGCCCTCCAGAGCAGCCGTGACCGACAGGCCCGCACCCTGAAGAATGCCAACCAGTTGGGCGTGCAGTCCGTCCATCCCACCCGTGATACTGCCGACCCAGCCGACGCCCGACTGTTCGAAAATCTTACCTTCAATGCGTCCACCAATGAGCAGCAGCTTGGAAAGTCCGTCATGACAATTTGGATCCCAGTAGCCAGGATTCTTCTTTCTAGTTGGGGCCGGGAACTTTCCAGGTACCGGTGACAGGATGCTAAGAGCTGCGGCCAGGTGTGCGGGCGACACAGCTGGCATGGTGAGTGCCGCCACAGGTCCCACCATGAGCGGCGCAAGTTGGCTGTACGCAGAGTCGGGCGCTATCTCGGCGTTCTTGATTGTATCATAGGCAACTTGGGACAGATCGTGCACAACCGGTCCATGTATTGTCCGTGGAGTCGTCAACTTTGCTGCGGCAACTTTTGCGTCATAGAGTTCGATAATCTTGAGGGCAACACTGAACATATTCGTTCTCAGTACCTGTAAGAGTACTTGTGGCGAGATGTCTACCGGCTGTGAAGACCCAGCAACGGTAATGGGAGGAACCATAGCCATTGCCTTCTTGAGCTCTCTGCGTATGGCATTCCATTCAAGAGCCGTAATGCTGCTGTGCTGGAAAAAGAGCATCAGGGGCGTTGTGCGAAGCAGCGACGTATACGTCCGAATCATTTGACTTTTTCTCGGTTCGACTGGCCGCGCACTGGGGGGTTTCGTCGACGGAACAAAGTCTGCTGCGAGTTGTTGAGTAGCAGCAGCGGCAATGGCATGCCTTGTGTGGCTTGTCGAGAAGCCTCGACAGCTTCTTAACCTGGACCAGTAAGTGGTGTGCTCTTGGTCCAGTTTGAGCTGTCGCAGGCAGGTGCGCGCAGCTTGGGCCGAGTTGCGTACGGCCATTTTTGCAAGCTTTAATCGACGATGCGAGAGGGACGGCGTGCGCTTGGTCTAGGGGCGTCAGAGAGGCTTGGGAGACTTGACCAAAAGCTTCAATGAGCCAAAAAAAAAAAAAACAAGAGCTCGAGTAGGAGATATCGGATCAACTCCAGGCCGAGCGCTTGAAGCGAGTTCGCTCCAGTCCACGAGCTTATGTAAGACTCAGCAGCAGTATCTTGTACACAGAAAGCTGCGCCATTCCCGTCACTGCCTGTTCAGTTGAGCGTAAGATGTTTGCTGTGTGAACTCTCTTGGTGCTAGGAGTAGCATCAAGGAAGCCAAGATTCAATATCACCAAAAGATATTCAGCTGCACTCGACTCCCTGTCGTGCCAGCGGCCTCCTCTCGGCTACAATCGACCTGTGCACCTGGCCTCTCCTTGAACGGCCTTTTTGGTGCCTCTAGTTTCACTCGTCTACTCGCACTGGGTCGCCCTTTTCTTCGAGTTCCCACCGAGATCTCTCAAGGTAGCAAGCCATCATGTCAACCCTCGAGGATCTCGACACAGTTGACCGCCAAAATGAGGAGGCGCAGGAAACTGCCAAGGATGCAGATGGCGATGCTGTCATGAAGGATGATGGAGACGTCATTGACGAAGAAATTCTTAGCCTCGGTACGGCCGACATTATAGCGCGGAGACGTCTGCTCGAAAATGACAGTAGGATAATGAAGAGCGAGTTCTCGCGACTATCGCATGAAAAGGCCGCCATGATGGAGAAGATCAAGGATAACAGGGACAAGATTTCCAACAATCGGTGAGGTGAAGTCGAATCTTGGGCAGTTGAGTGCATGGGCTTACCCGGGTGGGTTTCAGACAACTGCCGTATCTTGTCGGCAATGTAGTCGAGCTTCTCGACCTTGATCCTACTGCAGAATCTGCAGAAGAAGGAGCCAACATTGATCTGGATGCCACACGGGTAGGCAAGTCGGCTGTTATCAAGACATCGACAAGACAAACAATATTTCTACCCTTGATTGGCCTTGTTGACTCAGACAAACTAAAGCCAGGCGACTTGATTGGCGTCAATAAAGATTCATATCTCATCCTGGATACTTTGCCTGCCGAATATGACAGCCGAGTCAAAGCCATGGAGGTAGATGAAAAGCCCACAGAACAGTACTCGGACGTGGGCGGATTGGATAAGCAAATAGAGGAGCTCGTCGAGGCAATTGTATGGCCAATGAAGGAGGCCGACCGGTTCAAAAAGATTGGCATCAAGGCCCCCAAAGGTATGGCCTGTCTTTGCGCCTGAGTCTAGGAGCACAGCTAATCTACGAGCTTAGGTGCTTTGATGTATGGGCCTCCAGGCACGGGCAAGACGCTTCTAGCCAGAGCATGCGCGGCACAGACTGACGCAACCTTTCTCAAGCTGGCCGGGCCGCAGCTTGTACAAATGTTTATCGGTGACGGCGCGAAACTGGTCAGAGATTGCTTCGCACTTGCCAAAGAGAAGGCGCCTGCCATCATCTTCATTGACGAGCTGGATGCCGTGGGGACGAAGCGCTTTGATAGCGAGAAGAGTGGTGACCGAGAAGTACAGCGGACCATGCTTGAGTTGCTAAATCAACTGGATGGATTTGCGTCGGACGACCGTATCAAAGTCTTGGCAGCGACAAACCGTATCGACGTTCTTGATCCTGCTTTGCTTCGCTCAGGTCGACTGGACCGCAAGATTGAGTTCCCGCTGCCCAACGAAGAGGCTCGTGCGCAGATTCTCAAGATTCATTCGCGCAAGATGAAGGTGGATACTGCAGTCAATTGGGGGGAGCTGGCACGCAGCACCGACGAGTTTGGAGGTGCCATGCTCAAGGCTGTTTGCGTCGAGGCAGGCATGATTGCATTGCGGTCTGGAAAAGACAAGATTGGCCACGAGCACTACGTTGACGCCATTGCCGAAGTGCAAGCCAAGAAGAAGGATGTGAGTGGCCATTTCATGGCAGCGGTTGGCGGCAGCTTGCTGACAGTAGTGGATAGACGGTCAACTTTTATGCTTAATCGACTACAGCAGGTGATGCAAGCATAGGTAAAGTCTCAGTGGCTAGCCAGGTGGACTGGAATTCTTGCAACAGGCGCTTCAGTGGCAGCGATACGGTCAGGCAAGCGCATAGACAAAAAGAGCCTTGGGCGGGGCGCAGAAATTTGCAATAGCATCGATAATTCTATTCGAAATTCAGATGGATGACGTGCCACGATAGCTTTACTTGTTGTTCTGCCGGGCCGTGCAGCCAGCCACAAAGTGGGATACTCCGAGGAGTTCACGAGCATATATAAAAAGTCATATTGCATATCCAGGCTCATAAGGGTGTATCATCTCTTACGTGCCTCTAATGCTTGATTCTAATTCATATGCGGCGATGGGCGGGACTCGGGGAAATGTACTGCTCAGCGGTACACAGAAGATTCCACGATGGCTGAAGCCTAGTCGTCTGGACAAGCTCTGATGCATGCGTGGAAGACTATGGCAGGTGCCGGAAGCTTTGCTCCATCCTCGCGACTGCAAAGTGATGTCAGAAATTCATGAAGCCTGATTGGCTGGGAGCGGATACCTATGTGTACATGTGGATACGTGCCGGCATCTACTACTACCAGTGAAAGAACTACGTCATGGTGGCGGAAGCTTCCCTTTGTGACGTTCTGGACAGTCAATAGTCCAAGCTTGTCGCTTGTCTTGTAACAAACAAAACACAGGGACGCTAGGCAGGCAGACTGCTGGCTACAGCCAAAGACAAGACGGACAGAAGTACTGTAGATAAAATCTCAAGCAAGTGATGCATTTCACTCTTAAGGCATGAATGCCTAGATAGTAGCTAATTTATGCAATGCTAAAAATGCAACAGGACATACCTCTTAAACAAGCTTGTACCTCGAGGTACTGTGGTTTTAGCTCCTGGCAAGGCAAGAGTGAATCTCTCTCCCTCGCCGTTCGGTACCAAATTGAGACCCTGCCTGACTCCCTGACGGCAAGTGACGTGATGGACAAGGAGGTACTTGCTGGTGCCGACACCTCCTGCCAGCAGGCCTGTTTTTGTCCCCTTATGCACCAACGTGGCCTTGGGTTTCTATTCTTTTCTCATCTTCTTCTCCCTCCCCATCCTCGTTTGAAATCTTTTTGCATCTCTGCCCGTCAACCACTTTTCGCCTCGGTCTCTTTGCCTGTCGTCTATATCGCAACAGCTCATACGCAGCTTGTCTAGCAGCTACTGTGATTCTAGTGGCGATTCCCAGGAACCACTTGAGGAAGATCACGCTTGTTTTTTCCCCTTTACCCCGTCACCACTCTTCATTGTCACCTTCTCTCGACGCTGAGCCTTTGACCATGAGGCACTTCACAACATTACTGGCGGCCGGCCTGGCCGCTTCGGGTGCTCTTGCCAGTAACTGGTTCCCTGGTACAAAAGCTGGTACGTGGCCCACGCGCCTCGTGTTTCAAAGCCCTGATCACACGTATGCGTACTGGATCGCTTTGCTCACGCATTTGCAGTTTATAACAAGTGGCATGAGACGGAACTTGAGCGTTGGTTGGACGACCACGACATTCCGCACTCAACGCCGGCTGAGCGTCATGATCTCGAGGCCTTGATTGAGAAGAATTGGAACGATGCTGTCGTTGAGCCTTACTCAAAATGGGATTCCGATCGTCTGAGCAAGTTTTTGCAGACCAAGGGCGCCGAGGTTAGCCAGGATGCCGAGGAGACCAAGGAGAGTCTCCTCGCAAAGGTCAAGGCCAATTGGTTGGAGACTGGAGAGAACGCTTCTCAGGCCTGGGCAAACGCCAAGGACTGGATTCTTGACACGTGGACCGACAGCCAGCTCAAGGCGTTTTGTGATAAGCACGGTATCCCTGGTGCGTACTTTGTGTTCTCCCCTCCACCTCCCACTTGGGAGCATTGTGCACTTGATGCTCCCCACGGGCCTTCATTGGCTGACCAATCTCCCTGCAGTCCCTCAGCCGCGCCAACGCGATACGCTGCTCCAAAAGGCTCGCTCTGGCTACGAATCGGCTGCCAAGAAGCTGGGCGAATCTGCCGCCTATCCTGGCGATTGGCTCTATGTCACATGGTCCGAGTCCGATTTTAAGTCGTGGCTCGATACCAATGGCATTCCCGCTCCCCAGCCCACGACGCGTGACAAGCTTGTAGCTTCGGTGCGCCGAAATTCGCGTCTTGCCTACCTCCAGGCCCAGCAGCAAGCCGCTAAAGCCAGGGCCAACGCCCAGGCCGCTTATGCTACCGTTTCTGACAAGGTTATTGACGCCTGGGGCGAGTCGGAACTCAAGGACTTTTGCGACAAGAATTCTATTCCCGTTCCTCAAGGTACTCGAGTCAATGAGCTTCGGGCTTTGGTGCGCAAGCATCGAGCGGAAATCATGGATGACACTGCTGGAGCCAAGGCTTCTGCAGCGTTTGGTGCTGCGACTTCGAATGCTCAAAATGAGTACGCAAAGGCTACCGACAGTGCTTCTTTGGCTGCCCAGGATGCTTTTAATCGTGCCACTGATGCCTGGTCTGACAGCCGGCTCAAGTCATACCTGGATGCTCGAGGCGTTCCTGTCCCTCACTCGTCAACAACAGATGAGCTTCGGGCTCTTGTCCGAAAGAATGTGCACAAGATTACAACGGGTGGCAGTGCATGGACCTATGATGACTTATCTCGCGAGAAGCTGCAGCAGTACCTTGCCCAGCAAGGCGACGCTGCTGCCAAGGCGCTTGCTGAGAAGAGTGATGCCACTCGTGAGGAGCTTGTCAGTGCTGCTCAATCAGCGTATTCGTCGGCATCAACGGCAGGCGGTGAGGCTTATGCCTCGGCGACCAGTTACCTGGCCGAGGCCACGGCGGCCGCCAAGGATAGTGCTTTTGATACTTGGACCGAGACTGATCTCAAGGCTTACCTTGATAGCTATGGCGTGCCCGTTCCGCAAGGCTCCAAGCTTGAGGAGCTCAAGGCCTTGGCTCGCAGGCAGTCGACATACTTCCAATACGGTACCTCGTCGCCCAGCGAGACTCTGTTCGCTAAGCTCGGAGAGACTGCCAGGGGAGGATGGAACTGGATTGCTCACCAGCTCAACTTGGGTGGTGAGGCTGCCCGTGAGAAGGCGGCCGAGGCTGAGGCTCAAGCAAAGGCCAAGGCGGAGAAGATCAGGGAGGAGCTTTGATTTGCCACCGATTATATCCGGAGCTTCCTCACTCAAGTCCCCTCTTTATATAAACCGTAACGGGCAGCAAAGGGCGTTGCTTGTTGGCGTGACGACTGGCGACGCACTAGAGGGGCACTCGGGTTGTCTTGTCAGCATGGGACGACAGTAACCTGGGACTAATTGCACGGTTCTGCCACGGGGGAGAGACAGGGGCTGATTGGTTGTTTACTACTTTCCTGCTTGTTACAGTATGCTTTGATGTCTTGAAGAGAATCATGACCTAGATACGGCGCATGGTTGCCTGTTGCGTCGTCAATGTGATGGGCGAGATTGAGACTGCGTATAATGCGAACTCGAGATGCTTGTGTAGGGGGCATATGTATGCCACCTTGAAGTGTTTGTGTATAAGGGGCACATGTCTGTCACCTTGGGCACGTAGAAATTTGGTGAGCCCGCGAAATTTTGGCGGCGCATGTTGTTTGTTTACAGTCTCCAGATTGCTAGGTGAATTTTCACCATTGTATACAAGAGATGCCACGGGTTACTGGCAAGAGTCCATGACATTGAAGCTAAGGGGGCCATGACTAGCACCGTCTCTCAATGTGAGCCTAGACAAGATGATGTAATTCTAGATTCATGCGTCTTGTGATGGCAGATTGATGGTGCAAGCATAGACTTGAATGCCCAAGAGCAGGAGAATATGGCACAAAATGGAGATGCTGGACATGGTGTAGTAGCACAAGTAATAGATGCCATAGTAGAAGCAGTAAAAAAAAGATGGGTCAGAGAGGTAAAGGCAAAAGTGGGCCGCTATGCCCACAGGCGGCATGTGCCATCGGCGCCGGCACTGATGCACCAGGGATGGCGAGGATGCCAGTCGAGATCCATGACACCAAGCTTATCCACAACGACGTGGCCGCGGAGCATCTTGACGGGGACAATGGTGGCGCTCTGCAAGAGGTCGTTGACGACTTTTGCGTGAAAGACTTGGAGGGTGCCGTCGTCGCTGGCGTCGGCAAAGAGGGGCAGGGAGCGGTGGTAGCGGACGGCGCGAATGGCTTGCGGGTGGAAGCGCATAGTCTTGTAGGGGCGGCTGGAGAGGTCAATGTCGTGCCAGAGGAGACGGCGGTCGTAGGAGCCGATAATGACATTGTCACCGGCAGGGTGGACGTCAAAGCCCGAGATCCAGCGGGCGCCGGGCTGGAGGAGCTTGGCGAGCTCCTGTCTCTGCAAGTCGTAGCAGCGAATGGTGCGCTGGGTGGCGACAAAGAGGAGGGGGCGCAAGGGGTGAAAGTGTGCGGCCTGGGCGAGGCCGGGGAGACGGCGAAAGGGGATTTGGGTCAAGTGTTTTGACAGCGTGTGAATGGCGACGGATGAGCGCTGGCCAGTGGGTGAGACTGAGCAGATAAAGTCGCCGCGGCGGTGCCAGCTGAGCGTCTTGATGGGGGAGCGGACGGTAGCCTTGAGCAGGACGCCCGAGTTTTCGAGCTTGGAGCCGGGCCTGGCCCAACGAGCCGGCGGGGCCTTGTCTTGGGGCTGTTTTGTGTTGGCGCCATTGGCGGCGTAGCCAAAGCCAGTATCCAGAATGACGCGACTTTCGCGATCGACGGCATCGCTGGTGAGTGGAGGTACCATGAAGAAGAGATCCTCTCCCGCGGCGGCGGCGAGAATAAAGGTGTCCTTGGTTGGACGCCAGCGAACAACGGCAACAGCCTCGTCGAAACTGAGATTGGCAGACCAGTCTTGGTGGCCATTGAGAGCCCAGACTCGCACAGTGCCGTCGTCGCCGCCCGATGCGATCCACTGTCCGTCAGGACTAAAGGCGACTGAGCGGACTCTGCCAGCGTGGCCTTTAAAAATGGTTTGGCAAACGGTTGGAAATGGTCTCAGCTCCTCTGGGCGAGGGAGCTTGGGGAGCAGCGAGTTGGGGTCAATGTTGAGTCGATTTTTGCGCACTCGAGGGGCTAGATAGAGATCCAGACAGCGTTCAAAGCGTTCCTTGACAAAGCTGGCGTGAGCAGGCACTTTGCGCAGAGCGTCAAACTTGGCTGGTAGGTAATCCTTTTCGCGCTCCTCGGGGTCAAGCTCTTCCCATGCCCGCTTTTCCTCTGTACTGGGCAGATATTCAGGAGGTGGATTGTAGCTAAGGTCGTAGCCCGGAGGTGCCAGCTTTGGCGCTGGAATGTTCATGACGTGTGGTACTTGCGGCTCTTCATCGGCCCAGAGGTCGTAGAAGCCGTCGTCGTGTTCATCATGGCGCTCTTCGGGTGGCTTATAGGGCAGTATGCGGCCATCTCTAATGGCCTTGACGAGCTGGGCTATCCGTTTTGCCTCGTGCTTGGAGGGCACGAAGCGCCGCTTGGGCTCGGGCGCCGCACTGAGGGGCATCTTTTCCTCAATGCTGGTGAAGTAGGGCACCATGTCCTAATCGTGTTAGTCAACGGCATTTCCAAGACCTAGGAATGGCACTTACTGGGTAAGGGTCGTAGCCATCTTCAGGTACTTCATTCATCTGGAGTCGCCTGAGAAGCTCGAGCTCCTCTTGCGACAAGTTGAGCGGCTTGCCCGTCTGGGGATCTGTCAAGCCGGTCCAGCCCTTGGGAAGCTCGATGCTGTCAAGGAGAGCATCCAGGGCATCGCCAGTAGCGGGACGCATAATCTTCTTGCCATTGATGTCGTAGCCAATGTGAGGATATGAGTCGTAGAAGGAGAGTGGGATGTTGCCAATGGTGTTTGCCTGCTCCTGGGCATCTGTGTCGTCGCTATCGTAGCCCACATTGACCTCTTGATACTCGTAGCGTTCGCCGCCGTTGGCATCCTTGACAATGCGGTAGGCAGGGCCCTGCTGATCGTCGGCATCGTCGCCGTCGCTCTCGTCATCTTGGCTATTAGATTGCAAGTCTGACTCTTGATGGTCGCTGAGACTAGAGCCTGAAGGCGAAACAGCATCGTCACTGTCGACTTGGTCGTCGTTGTCTTCGCTCTGGCTCAGGATGCCATCGAGCATTTCGCCATCAAAGTCACTTGTCTCGATTGGCTCGGCAGCTGTGGCAACGCCTTTTCTCTTGCGCAAGAGAACCATGGCTAGCAAATCTGATTGGTGTGTGCTCTAGATAAGAGAAGCTGTTGGCGAGGATCCATTGACCTTGTCTTTTGCTGCTAATCTTTCTCGTCAGTCTGCTAAAGAAAAAAAAAAATCTTATCTTATCGCAAGTCCAAGTCCTAATGTGTGCATTGTTAATGTATTGTGTACATGCATATATACATGTATGTACATACGCATCCCACTCCCCCACACTCAAAGCTAGTACCCCTCATTTCGTCCGCCCTGACGTCGACTCCTCCTGCCTCTCAAAGACAAGACGCGAGCAGAAGAGACGCCCAGGTGCGGCTCAGTGCCTTAACGCGAACCTGGCATACAAAGTATTAGGTCGTGTTAGCTCGTTGGTCCCCACGCAGTTGTGCGGGCCGAAAAGTGGAAATGGCACCTGCCTCTCCAACCCTAGAGATGTGACCCTTGGTTGTCTCTGTTGGCCAAGCGTTATAACCTCGTCTCACTCACTTCCCCTCTTCCCCTTCCTCCCTCTCCTTTGCCTCACGCTCGACTTCTCTAGGCGACAGTCACCATGTCTGGCTCCGTCCCCATCGTCACTGCTCTGTCAGATGTGTATCCAGAGGCGGCCCTGACGGCCCAAGGCCCACGATGGAGGAAATTGCTCTCGACTTTTGAGGAGACGTATGGCCGTCCTGCCGGCTACGTTGCTCGATCTCCAGGCCGTGTCAATATCATTGGCGAGCACATTGATTACTCGCTCTACTCGGTGCTCCCTATGGCAATCACGGCCGATGCCCTTGTGGCTGTTGCTGCTACTCCTGTTGCCGAGACTCAGGGTCAGGCTCGAATTCGCATCGCCAATATACAGCCCGACCGCTTCCCACCAGCTGAGTTGGCAGTCAACTCGGATGGCGAGGTCGATATCGATGCCTCCAAGCACGACTGGACAAACTACTTCAAGAGCGGCTTGCGTGGCGCTTTGCAACATGTCATGAAGTCAAGACCAGGCCATGCCTTCTCCAATATGGATGTCCTCGTCGATGGCAACGTTCCTGTCGGTGGAGGGTTGAGCTCTAGCGCCGCTGTCGTTAGTGCTAGCTCTCTTGCTGTTTTACTTGCCAACGCCGATTGTCCCGTGGACAAGAGGGAGTTGACTGAACTGGCCATTGTCAGCGAGCGAGCGGTGGGGGTCAATTCTGGAGGGTAATTATTGCTCGCATTTCCCCTTTTTTGGCTCATGAGTTGGTTCAAGTACATCGCTAATCGGATGCTGTTCTTGTGGGTTTTTCTAGCATGGATCAAGCCGCCTCTGTATTTTCAGAGCAGGGTGCCGCCCTGCTGGTCTCATTTACTCCGCGTCTGTCTGCCCGTCCCGTCAGCTTTCCACCGACTAGGCCTGAGCTGTGCTTCGTTGTTGCGCAAAGCTTTGTCACGTCCAACAAGCAAGTGACTGGGCCTGTGCACTATAATCTCCGCGTAGTAGAGGTGACTCTGGCTGCTGCTTGCCTAAACGCTCTACTCAATCCTCCGGGGACCCAGCTGCCATCGGATGCTGGCCCTCTTGGCACAAGTCTTCGTGGCTTTCATGAGACATACTTTTACCATCAGAATGCTTCAGACTACTCTGCTGTTCGAAGTTTGACTGAGCAGGGGGAGCTTCAGAAGCTCATCGACTTGACCAAGCAAACACTGGTTCAGGAGGAGGGCTACACCAAGGACGAAATGGCAAAGCTGCTTGGTATATCTGTCGCGCAGCTCGAAGAGCGCTTCTTGTCGAGCTTTCCCGTCCGTGCCGATCGGTTTAAGCTGCGTCAGCGGGCGCTTCATGTCTTTAGCGAGGCTCTTCGCGTGCTCGATTTTCTGACTCTCCTGGAGCGGCCTCTTCATAGTGGCGCGTCGGATACCACACGCTATAATTCAGGTCTTGGTGCGCTACTCAATCAGACGCAGGACTCGTGCAGGCTACTATATGAATGTAGCTGTCCTGAGATTGACCAAATATGTACTATTGCCCGCGAAGCCGGCGCCTATGCGAGTCGTCTCACAGGCGCCGGATGGGGAGGGTGCACAGTTCATATGGTTCCGGCTGACAAGGTGGAAGACGTAAGACTTGCCTTGGATGAAAAGTACTATGCGCAACGAGACTTGACTCTAGAGCAAAGGGAAGGTGCTTTTATCGTGAGTCGTCCAGCAAGTGGAAGCGCTATATACTATATAGATGGGAAGGAGTCATGGTAGTATAGACAAGTTGCATATACATACTTGAAATCTCGTACTACCCAGATGCCGCCCTGAAACTTACCAGCTTTCGGGTAGGCTATTCGAAGTGTATTCAAAATGGCCTCATCTTTATGAGTTTGTCAATCTCTGACATTGGACAACGACTTCTCAAGGGGGCGAGCGGCCAATATGTTGGCTTCACGAAAAAGATGGCGGCATTGCAATGCTGACAGGCAGATTCAGTGCCCGGAAGGTCTATTTTGATCTTCTGCCGTCAGCTCGATGGCTGGCCCCCAATGTTACTGCATCATGGAATTGGACTGCGCTCGCCACCAACAATGCCGCCCGCGAAAACGAGATGGCATAAGTCTATAGTCCTTGGGCCCCAGCTTTCCTGGGCTCGCCATCAGCGTTGTCCTGTTTACCTTTTGTCGCCTACACTGGCGGTCCTTCATCTCTTACTTGGACTGCTCGGGCTGCTCACAGTCTTGTTGCTTCGGCTGAGAAAATGCACGGTGAAGAGGAAGCTTCGGCCTCGTCATCATGTCTGGGCTTGGATCCGACTTCCATGGCAGAATCGCGTCGCCCAGAAGGATCGTGGGGCGTGGGGAAAAGAGCGCCGGCCCTTATGCTCGCTTCATATCTAGTTGGTATAAATCTCAGATTATGTGCCTTGTCCATGACGATGAATCTGACACTGGAAAACAACTAGCCATTGTTCTTGCCATTTCACACTTTGTCTTTTTTAAGTGTCTCTCTGGAACTCCGGCACAGGGCCATGGGGCGCATATGGAGCAGTCGTACGTGACGACGGCCTCGATGCTGCTCGCCAGCGCGTTTGGCTTTTTCCTCCGACTGAGTCTGGGAGTAGCCTTTACTCAGCATCTCTGGCGCTTGCTACGACTGATGCCATTCAAAGTCTTGACCATTGAGTCTCTCTTCTCGCTGAGGACTTCACCGGGAGCTCTCTTTGATCGCCATGTTATGCTGAAGGCTTGGCCCTTGGTTATCATGACTGGGCTCATCTGGGCTTCCCCGATAGCTACTGGCTTCCCATCTGGCTCTCAAATCATTGAGACAAGGCCGGCTATTAATATTATACCTAAGAGTGTTGCTAATCGTACAGTCACCGAGTGCTAATCGTACAGTAACTCGAAATTTTTAGGTACCTTTCCGGAAAAAAAATCCCCGCTATGTACCTAGACCTTCCAACCAGCTAGACCTTCTAACTAGCTAGACCTTCCAGACCTTTTCAGACCTTGCCAGAGCCAGCCAGAGCCAGCCAGAGCCAGCCAGAGCCAGCCAGAGCCATTCGGAGCCATTCAGAGCCAGCCAGAGCCAGCCAGAGCCATTCAGAGCCAGCCAGAGCTAGCCAGAGCCTATAAGACCTTGCCAGACCTTGCCCGAGCCATTCAGAGCCTGCCAGAGCCTGCCAGAGCCTGTGAGGCCTTGCCAGACCTTGCCAGAGCCTGCCAGACCTTGCCAGA